>JANHZU010008431.1:28104-38141 GCA_032468055.1 Acrochordus granulatus | reverse complement strand
GACAGGGGGGCCTGGCATAATGCAGTCCATGGGGTCGCGAAGAGTCGGACACGACTGCGCGACTGAACAACAAAAATCCCTCTTTGATGGCATCTCAAATTAAGAAGAAGATATAAATAGGTTTTAGACAGCAATATGAAATAATTTGTAATCGGCATTCCGAAAGCATTGTTAAAACTCATGTTGTGATTTTGTCCAAACATTCTGAATAAAAATCCCCTTGCACCTAGTGGAACAAATTTTGACAATAATCTCAATCTAGCTTTAGTCAGAAGCCTCCTTGAATTATTTTTATATAGTTACTGATGGTGAACCTGGTAGCATGAAGCATGGACAGATGAGACTGCAAAGAAGGAGGAAACAAACTTAGGAGCTGTTCAGCCATTTCCCAAACACTGGTTTCTTAGGGCATCCGTTGCAGATGTGATTAAGTTACAATACATTCTGGCCGATTTAAGAGTATATTAAATTGCACACAGTATGTGGAATTCTCAAGAAAATTAAGAGTAATGGAAGTGTTGTTATTTGAAATATAAGGTAACTTCACAATGCTACATATTGAATATTGAAAATATAGAATACTAGTGTATGGGTTTTTTACTGTAAAATATATATTCTAAATATTCAAGATATGTCAAAGCGAGGTTGTTCTTTATAAAATAGGACTGAAGCACAATTTAACTGTATAAACTAATCTGATCCCATTTTCTATTAACACTAGCTTTTCACAAGCTAGCATTTTCCTAACCTGATCAAATGAATTACTAAATATAAATGACTTCAGAATAGTTTGCTAATATTGGAATACACCTTTAATCACATCATAAGAACATTTTCCTGTACATTTTCATTGCTTTGCTGATGTTTCTTATTACAAATTAAATGGGAAAAAAGGCATGGGATTTTATAGAAAATTCAGCTGGACTAATCACACTGTATTTATTCTGATTGTGTTTGCTATACAATGGGAAATATCTCATTGTACAAGTGGTTTAGTCTTTATACAGTTCACCATCAATTTAGAAGCCTGTCCTTTGCATTTTGATATGCACGATTATCCTGCTCTACAGCAGTAGCTTATTATGTGATCACACAATTAAACTGGTGAGTAAGAGCTTTGCAAAGAGCAAAGGGATTGCACAACAAATTTTAAAAAACAAAAGTTAACTACCCATATCAGCCTTCTTAGTGACAGAATTAATTGCTCTCTTTAGTCAATTAATTTTTAAAAACACTTTTTTGCAAAAATAAAAGACAGCACCCTACAATTGTCTAATTCCCAGAATCTGCCAGAGAATTATGTTTATGGAAAGTATATGTAAATAAGCTCAGGTTTATTTTTCACCAAATGCACCAACAGAACTCTGGGGAACTCAGAAACTGGTAATTTCTTCAGCAAATTCTTTAACTAAAATTAAACACTTCCAAGACATCAGCTTACCAATGTTCCTATGAGTAACAAGCCAAGGGAGAACAGAGACAGCAGGAGGTAGGACACTGTGATGCCTTCATTCTTGATCAGATCCTAAGGAAGTGTATAAGTCTATAGTTATTTGATGGATACTGAAAGACCCAGAAAGGCATGTAAGAAAATGTAATGTAAAAATTGCTCTGAACATAGCTGTGAAATTATGTAAATCAGTTTCACATTAATCTTTTGAACAAACATTAAGCATTCAAACTTGAAAATAAGAGTTTTTCTTGTCCATTAAAATACAAACTTTTCTGCAACTCATCAAAATACAACATGCCCTCTTCTGGATCACCAGGGACTACTTAAGTCATTTATGATGTTATGAATTGATTCAGAAAAACAATTATTAAACTTTAGGAAATGTTATGGAAAAATGAAATTCTGAGTTTCTGAAATATGGTCAAAAAGTGGGAAAAAGCCAAGGAAAAGATAAATATCAAAAGTTTGCCTCTGTTTCACAGCAGAGATAATAAGACACATCTTTTTAAACTTTTGAAATGGAGAATGAAAACTTTACTCTATAGAGTAAAGGCCCTGAGATGAGGGAATGGCTATGGCTTAATTCTGGAAGAGGTATCTATCTGCATCTTTAAAAGGGGCTGTAGTGTATTTCTCCTAAAGACGCCTTCTCCAATTATGTCATCCTTCATAATTGTTGCCCAAACTGTAATCTACTCCTGGTCACTGGACAACTATGTAGCATGATGGAAAAAGTGGATTATCAAAACCCTTTTTAGGCTTGGGCACAGAAGAAAGATAGCACTGATCACTCTTGTGGATGAACTGTTGTGATTACCCCATCCCAAGAGAGCATCCCATGTTCAGCACAAGCCATTTGTTTTTGTTACCATTCCTCCTTGACTCCTGAGAACAGCTTGATAATAGACTGGTGAGTGAGTTGGTGAGTGAGAGAAGAATTGTCAGCCCTACAAGGTAGACCAGACAAGAAACAGATAATGTATAGGCCTAAAATTACTTTTATTAAGATTGGCCATAGTAACTACTTGTTGACTTGATAACTGATCTTCCCTCTCTTGCCAAAGTCATCATTTTTATTCTCTACAGAAGCACTGCTACCATTTATTGCTACTCCTAGGATCACTCAAAAATGGGGCAGCAAGGAAGAATTAGACCTTGTGGTAGAAGAAGGTTCTGAGAAGTTTTGGTGGCTTCCCAAGTGTTTATTACTGGCCACTTTCTTCCTTACCTTCCCCAGTGTTCATTACTGGCCACTTATCCTGTGGGGTTCAGTCCTACTGCTGAAATAGGAACAGCAGTAGTGGGAAATACACACCTGCAAGACCCTCCTCTTATCTTTCTACCACCCAACTTTAATTGCCTCAGTTTGGTGAGGAAGTTCAATTCCTGAGCTCAGTCACTCACCCTATCTAAGTGACCCCCCCTCTGAAAGATTTGCTTCAGGGACCAGATAGCTCTATTTACATCCCTGGTAACAGGTGATACTCCATATGTTCTAGGCTAAAGGGGGTAAAAGACAAATGAAATAATTGTTCTAATAATATAAGCCTGTTGCTAATGTTCTTTTTATAACACATCACTGTCTACAAAGAAAGTGGGCCCTGCATTAGCAAGTATGGTGGCAACAGATATATAGTTCGAGTTTGGAAAAGGGAAATGATTATAACAGGACTTCCAATCCATATGGTGGCATAAGGCCAATAGAAGAGAAGAAATGAGTCAGAGATGTAGGCAAGAGGAAAGAATAAAAAATGGGACTTAGATGAATATGGATGGAGCAACAACTCAGAACACTTCAATCTATGAAATCTCTAAAATACATTGTAGAAAATACAACACAATTACATTTTATATTATCACTGTGGTATGTTTTTCAGATAGTTTTTCTGCATTGACATAACTCGGGTATGAATGAAGAATTTTACACAAAGGAGTAAAACAATTGTGTTCATAACTTATATGCTGGTATATGGAATCATGAATGCCCACTGGGTTTAAGTGTAGGAAATTATAACAGGTTATAATCAGTGATGGATGATGGAATTCCTCTTTCACTCTAGTACTCTATTGAGAGCCCCCACATCTGCTCTGGGAGGTCTTTTGAAATGGATCTGAAAAGCATATGGGATGGACTAAGGAAGGGCAGGGATAGAAACAAAAGAGAAGTCCTATTTGCAGTTGGAAATTCACTCATGTGAAGTTGAATGTAGCTTAAGAGCTTTCCAATCATCTCGAATGAAAAATGTTCATTCAAAACAAATAGCCTTGTCTGTCTTTTAGAAACATTATGGTGCACTTAGCAGGAAATATTACAGATTTTCCATTTGTTCAATGAGGTCTGTAAACTGCTAATGTCAAATGCAAAACTGCTCCTTTATTCTTTATTAGCTAGAGAAGCTATCATACTCTATAATGTATTACATCCATTGTTAATATTTTGTCCAAAAAGATTAGCATTATCGAAGATCACTGATATACCATATCAAAGTATACTGAAATCATTGGACATACCTTGTTAGAATTTGAATCCAACTGTTGAAATGGATGAAGAAGTTTGAATAAGACAGCAAAAGTATCCTGAACTGCTGGGATTGTCTCACATCCAGCACACCAAAACATAAAGAAGAAAACCTGTGCAGTTTAAAGAGATAATTAATAGCGAGGTTACTTCACTTTAAATTAATGTTCATATAGAAAATCCAAGATTTTAATTAATATTCTTCTATTTATAACCATGTCTATTTTTAAAGCATAAACTTTTTGCAGCTGCAAAATTAACTTGAATAAAAAGACTGAGTTACCTGATGTAACACGGCACATCTTTTGATTTAATTTCAGATATATCAGCATTTATGACGTGGGAAATCTGCCCCTAAAATGTATGAATCTAAAAAAAACAAAAGCAATGTTTTCCTTTTCTTTTTTCAGAAAACAATATCCATTCCAATTAAGATAGAATCCTTACCAATAACAGTGAGAGGACCAAGAGATACAGATTTCCGCCTATTGTCGTCCCATTCCACCAGGCCACCCAGCGATGGTGTGGAGACACTTCAACACCTTTCAGAGATGGTTCTATCTTGCTTTGTTCTTCTGGCTGTCCATCAGCTCCATTTAGTGGTTCCATTACCGCTGGCTTGGAAAGTTCTTCAGGAATGAAAATGATACAATCAGGAGATAAGCAGCTGTGTATCTCCCATGTTCTTCCAGAAACAATACAGATAATCAAATAGAAGGTAAAGTTACTACATCCAGACTAGTCATCATAATTCTTAAATGCATTTGTAGATATGAATAGTATGTCATGGAAGCTCCTATTACCTTCATTAAAAAAAGACATGTGACAGGAAAAAATACCACTTTTTTTTCTAAAGCAACAAAATCAGAGTTTCTCTAGCTCTGCTTAATCATTTAGATTGACTTAAAACACATGCATCAGTCTTTGATTTTCTGATCTGATGCACTATTAAAGATAATGGCATTAATAAATTAATCAATTAATAAATAAACAAATTAAGCTTTTTATAAAGATAATTAAGGACATCATTTCAAGATGCTCATGAAGAAAGGGTAACTGAAAGGACTTCACAGGTTCCACAGTGTTCACTTTAAAACAGTTATGGTTTTTAGGTAGCCTCATGAAAGTAATGTCTATTAGGAAACTCTATATACCAGACTTGTGCAGAGTTTTGAAAGCACTATGAAAATGAAGCATTTTTGAGCCACGATGCAATAATATTCCTCAACACCAACACCAATTTCTAAGAGCAGCTAACCTGTTCTGTTGCTTCACTTAGCCTTACTTCAGATCATGACTCCATTGGTTATTTTGAACTGCTGGAGAAAGACTTGGCTCTTCAAGACAAATCATGTCCCTTCATTGCTGCTTCCACCGTGTGTTAGAATTTTTTTCAGGCAAATCCAAGCTATAAATTCAAGGTATAAATTCAAGAAAGTATGTATTATGTTTAACTGGAAGTCAACTCCAATGTGGGATTCAACTCCAAGTCTGTGTCTAAGACTGCAGTCTAGCACTGAAACAACCTTAATAAAGATTTGTAACCAAAGTGCCAGCTTTGCCTAGTGGTTAAAGTAACAGATTAGCAACTGGTAGGTTGTAAGTTCTACTCCCACCTTAGCCATGAAAGCCAGCTAGGTGATCTTGGGCCAGTCACTCTCTCTCAGACCAATCCACCTCACCATGTTGTTCAGAAAATAGGAGGAGGAAGGTCTGTTAAATATGTTCACTGCCTTGAGTTGTTTATAAAATAATAAAGGTGGGATACAAATAAATAAATAATCTGCTGGATTCATCAGTACTTACTTCAGAACAAGCTTACAAAAGATTTAACTATAAATCTTGGAATGAAACTCAACCACTGTTTGTTCTTTAAGTGCACCAACAAATCCAAAAACAAACATAGCTCTCAAGCTGTGCATTTATTTCAGAATAAAGAACAACTGCCTAATAAAGAATAAAGAACAGAATAAGGAACTAATTTCTGCCTAAAGATCAAAGATGCATAATTCCCAATTGTATTAGCACATTTTTCTAAAAAAAAATCCTTTCCTAAAATATGTGTAAGTTACACATAGGATAATGGGCTGAAACTACCACAAAGGGAATTTGCTTGTTAGAAAATATAGACTTGAAATTAATACTGGCTACAAATACAAACACAGGTTTCCTCTGTTCTGCTGAATCAATTTTCATTTTAATATACTGAAGGTTCTGCCTCACGGTTCTCTGTCCTGTTCTTCTCCCCATTCCCTCCCACAGACGGCCTATTGCCCTGTCTGAGCAAATTGAAGAGAAGCCATGTGCTAAAGCACTGGAGGAGAAGACTTGATTTTAAACAGTCTCTGGTGAGTCACCATCTTTCCACACATTAATTTCCACATTGTGCCCACTCAGTCCAGCTGTCACTTCATATGGAATAAGAGATGGGGCAAGTAAAGCAATATTCTCTATTATTTCACAGAGGATGGTTTTTATGACAGAACGGTAACTTAGTCAAGGAGATAGGTAAAAGAATGGGTATAGCTTTCGTGCTTGGATACATATTATACTAGTCTTTCCCAGCTTCCAGACACATTGAAAGTACAGATGAATGGGACAAGTCCTGTAATTATCAACCCAAATGGCCAATTCTGGGACTGTACATACATCCAGCAGCTGACTGAGGAAGCCTCCTTTGCACATCTGGATATGCTTTTCCAACCAATGTGTAAAGAATGGATGATAACCTTGATAGCCTTCCAGGAGTCCAGCTTTGCAAACTATGTATGTATTGAACATGCTACCAACTCCTACCTTTTCCTACCACTTTTTTAAATCAAGTTTTCACCTAGAGAGGATAGCTGTTCTGAAGATAAAAGCCTGCTTCAAAAAGGGGAAAATACTAAATTAGAAACTTTCTTCTGATTACCTTCTGTGGAATTACAAAGAAAAGATTTTCTTCTGTAAAAGATCATATGATCATGTTCCAAGTTAAATTAACTTCTAAATAAATAAAAAAAACAGACCTCTTCCGACAAATAATAGAGTATTACAAAAAGAGATTTGCTGTTACGGCTTCTTTCTTCCAGCACTGGCAGAAATACAGTTTTTGGGTATAGTGTTTCATCCAAAAGAACTTTTAAAACATATTGTATGATTAAATGTGAAAGAAAATACATAGTTTTAGTTTTACAAAGAGACCTGGGACATTATTAATTTGGAACCACAGATTCCAAGTGACATATTCTCTAAAAACAGAGCATTTTGTACTTAAAATGTTTCCTAACCATGTCTTTATTAACAGTAAATGGTACGTAAAGAGAACAGCTGTGAACATCTGATATCAAATGGTCAGACATAGCTGAAACAAAAACATGTAACTTAAATAATTGTTGATTAGTAAGTTCTCAATCTAGCTAACAAACAAGTATTTTTTTAAAAAATCTTTATAACATCTCAGTTGAGTAAATTAAATGAAAAACACAATGAACTACCAAATCATACGAAAGCGTATGTTGGAAATGCCATAACAGAAAATAGTTAATCCTGCACAACACTGGAAAAAAGAAACTGCTGATGATATCAGAGAGAGACACCAAAATTGGAGACTATGCATCAATGGCAAAATTTGTAGTATATATCCATAAGAGAAGCTTAAGCCAACTTGAGTAAGAATGGCTCTTATACCGTGTAGGGCAAATTTAGACATTTGTTATATGATTTTGATATGAAACATTGTGAGACCAATCAAAATAATAGATAAAAAATTTTACACAGATATCAGCAATAATATTTTTATCAGAATATATAAGTATCTAGTTTGTGATCAAAAATTGGGGAAATAAATAGAAATAAAAAAGCAAATGTGTTTCTAAAAAGTTTTTCATGTTTTCATAAATGTCCTATGTGTGCTTAGTAATTGTTCTTTTTGTGTTAATCAACTGTTATTATCCACTGTAGACCTTGTTTTCCATGGTATTTCATTACTGTAAGAATAAAAATATCTTTCATTTTTTTTAAAAATTGAAACTGTTTTCTCAGTGAGGTTCTTAGCCAGGTAGATTGCCCATCCCAATTTATGAAGCATGTTTTGTGAACCTCATCAATTGTACCTTATTCATAAACCATTGTGAGGTAAATTGTGGCCTTCTGCAATACGTGAACCCAATCAACATATCCACAGGGTGAGCGAAATAGATATACAACACAAAATTATATTAGAGATGGAAAGATGAGTCTTAGATCTGGTATTACAAACTGCCAGATTCAAATGGTGATGTCTGTCAGCAAAGAAAAACTCTTTTGCTAAAAGGGGTGACTGTGTGGACTTCATCTCTCTTTATGTCATCAGAGCAGACAGCCACCAAAGTCATTTTGTATAAACTCTATACAAAGTTTAATTCTGTCCAGTCCCTATAGGGTATCCAGCCACAGCAAAGCTGCAAGTAGAATAGACAGAGGGACAAGTTATCCTGGTCTATTACCATCCTCACCAAAGACCACTAGTTTATCATGTCCCAGGAATGTATATGAGTGGAACTGAAAGATTGGTTGCATAAAGTATTTAGGATCCTGCAACCCAGTCTCTACTTATTCTGCTTTATTCTATCAAGAGGTATTTGGTTTTTTAAACTCATACAAACTAAAAAGACGTAAAAGAATGAAATGAAAATATCTATGAATATTCTCATTAATCCAGGTCATGATGAGAGACCATTCTTTTTCTTCCGGATGGAAGGCAAAACGTCTCCAATAACATCTTGTAATTAAAGTCCAGTTGCCTTTTTAAGAAACTTTGCAAAATTTTCGCAATATTTACTTACGAAATAAGAAGATACAAAGTGCAAAAAAGAGAAGAAAAATAGAAAAGTTAAAATAAGAAAAAAAGAGAAATATATAAAGAAATGATTTCTTCTTTCATCACAAGTACAAATAATTTCAGTTACTTATTACTTTCTCTGAAAAAGAACAAAATATTTCTTATTTCTATATCTCATCACAGAAATTTGCTTTTTAATGAAGCCATTACCGTACCCTGACAGAGACAGAAGGTGAAAGTGAAAAAAATAATTGCTGTCAACAGTACACACCTACACTTCTCTAATAAATGGATTAGGCTGTGTTTAGTTGAGTTAAGCTAGATGCTCTTCTTCCAGAGTGGATCATTGCCAAAGACACTCACAATTAGCATCAAATAAATATGAAAGCTTGCCCTTTGTGCTGTTATGCTTAATTCTTACATGGCTCTGATAAGTTATTGTGTGTTCTTGTTGTAACAGGGATTTGGCTTAATAGCAAGAAGTGGGTGCACCATGAAGCAAAGCACCTCTTTAGGAATTCTCAAATGCCTGATTTTTTTTCCTTATAAGCTTTCTACTTCAGGTAAGTAGGAGTCCTTAGCATTGTCAAGAACAGAAGAGCTTTCAAGAAAACTCATTCACTAAATGGAAGAACAACACTGGACCAAAACTTGAAGGTCACACTGTATGTGATTTGTTGTAGAAACAACTGCATCTAAGAGAGAGCATGTGGATAATTTATTTGTTTCTCCCTTCAATAGCACAGCAGCACTTCCTTATTAGCAGGGGAATTCTATTTTAAAATCCAAATAATTTTGGTTATTGAAAAAGTATGTTAAGTAGCAATAATGTACAGCAAACATTTAAAAGGCTGTTTTCATGCATATTAGCAATTGTATTATATACTGTATTCCTCTGCATGCTAGGTTATTATTAGAAAGTTATACTTATTTTTCTTTTGAAATCTCATTGGAAGACTCCATAGTAAGCATTCTAGTAGAAGACAATTTATGTAGCTCAGGGTTAAACTGTAATAATAAGAATTTAACAGTAGGAATTTAACAAAGAATAACTTCCATTGCCTTAGTAAAATAAATCATACTTGAATTGCGCATGCTTAACTGTATTTGCAAATTAGAATAGTGTAAATTATAACTGCAGTCAAATAATTTGCAGAATTGAAAATGTAACCAACTTCCTTTAGAGAATAGGTATACCCACTGAGCAAATTTTGTAACCTTTGTAGATTGGTGATTGTTTGGCATTTTGGATCACACTCCAAATT
>JANHZU010008431.1:3887-14120 GCA_032468055.1 Acrochordus granulatus | reverse complement strand
GATGATGGAAAGGGGACATTATGGGAGCTAGAGGGCAGCCTGATTCCAGGGGATCACACCCCTGATGCTTAGTACTGGTAACAAATTATGGCCCTCTGAGCTCAGTCCCAGTGTCTGGATAGCAGATCTTTGAAGGTCCTGAGATCCATTTGCTGCTGCTGAATACCTGGTCTGTAAATAATAAGGTTCTCCTTATCTGTGATCTAATCAGGGATAAGCAAGCAGATCTGGCATGCATCACCAAGACCTGACTAATGTTGGAAGGGGGACTGCCCCTATCAGAGATGTGTCCAGCCGGATTGAGGTTTTGGCACCAGCTGAGACTTCAGGACAGGGGAGAAGGTGTAGAAATTGTCATCCATAAGTCTCTGGTACCTTCCAGGGGCATGCTCCAGAGATCCTCTTCCTGAGATTGGGTTTACAGAACCAGTTGGGATTGTTGCTTCTATATCAGCCTCCCTGCTGTGTAGCAACATCCCTGCCTGAGTTTCTTGAGGCCATCTTGGGATTGGTAGTGGTGTTCCCCAGGCTGATGCTCCTAGGGACTTCAATTTGCTATCCCTGGGTTTGTCCTCAGAAGTGGCTCAGGAGTTCATGACCACTATGACAGCTGTGGACTTGTCCCAGGTCATCCAAGGCCCAACTTGGGAGAATGGTCACACACCTGATATGATCTTTGTGTCAGAACAATGGCAACGTGATCTGGTAGGGGATGTATCTATATCCCCTTTGTCATGGTCAGATCACGCTATGAGATTTTCCTATGCTATCCCCCTTTGCAGGGAGGCCTCTTTGAATGGTCCACCCTGGTGACTGACGGACCTTGATGGGTTCCAAAGGGAACTGGGGGACATCCCAGACGCCTTGCTGCATGATCCTGGTGAAGCCCTGGCTATTGCCTGAAACCAAAGGGCAGCTGTGACTTTAGACAGAATTGCACTCATGCGGCCTCTCTTGACCCAATGTGCTCAGTTTACTGAGAAGCTGCAGGCTTTGAAAAGGGCCAAGAGACATCTAGAACACCACTGGAGAAAGATGAGAAGCAAATCTGACTGAACTCAGGTTAGAGCCACGATTAAGGCCTACCTTGTGGTGGGAAGAGTGGTGAGGAAATGTTCCTTCTCCACTCTTATTGCATCTGCAGAGTGTTGCCAAGTGGTCCTATTTAGGATTACCTTGTCTCTCCTTGGATGGGGGTGCTCAGAGGCCTATCTGCAGGGCTGAGCTGAGGAATCTGCAGAATACCTGTCAGATAAAATCCTTGAATTTGCTCTCAGCTAGACTCTGTGCATGAGGCAGAGTCAAGAGAAATGCCTAAGGAGGGGTTTTACACTGTTATCTGGGAACAGTTTAACTCTCTTGGACCTGAGGAAGTGGACAGGGTCCTTGGTGCTTTCAGGCCAACCTCTTGTCAATTAGATCCTTGTTCTTCCTGATTGGTGAAAACCTCCAAGATGGCGACCTTTGGGGGGGAACAGCAATTATCAGTTCTTCACTGCAGCAGGGGACATTCCTGGGGCCTTTTAAGGAGGCGCTGGTGTTTCCCTCCTAAAGATTTTTGTTCAGTCTTCCACCTTCCTTTTCTGGCAAAGGTGGTTGAGAAAGTGGTTGCGTGACAGCTTCAGAGGGTCCTGGATGAAACAGATTTCAGTCTGGGTTCAGGCTTGGTTATGGGATGGAAACAGCTTTGATCACACTCATTATCTCTGGCAAGAGCAAGATAGGGACAGTGCATCCACCCTTGCTCTTCTTGACCTCTTAGCGGCCTTCAATACCATTAACCATGGTATCCTTTTGGGCCGGCTGAATGCTCGGGCTGGATGGCACTGTTCTGTGCTGGTTCAGCTCCTTTCTCAGTGGCTGGTTTCAACTGGTGTTGATAAGGAGTGAGAGATCCAACCCATAATTATTTCAAAACACTAGAGAAGATAATTGACCCCAAAATTAACAATAAAATCAAAATAAATATCTTTGACTTTCTCCCAAGTTATATCAGATCAGTCTTCTATTGTATTTATTTAGGCAATTTGTTTCTTTTTTATACAAATTATAGCAAATACTATCAACTTACTTAGCAGTCAGTAATTCCATGCCATTCTAAGAACAGTAGTTCTGGAGTTTCCACAGCTGAATCAGTAATTTTCGACTTCTCCTAAAGCATGAAAGAAAAAGAAAAAAAAGAAAGTATTCTTCAATGGATCTGAATAAGAAATGCATTATAAAATTAAACACAGCTTTACACTTTACTAAATTAATGCTTTTGTGCAATAATGGGGAAGGAATGTGAAAATAACAAAAAAGACTAAAGTAAAAGAACAGAGTATATGCAAAAGTGAGATATTTCTAAAAGAACCAGAAGACTGCATCCCAGCAATCTCCTAACTGATAGCATTATATATACATTCAGATACATTTCAACCAATATTTTCATCACGAATCTCTAATTATGCTTTGATTACACAACTAAGTTTCTTGAAAACTGGTATCAGTGGATAGTAGGAGTTGGCAACATTTTCTAGTTGAGAGCTGAGTTTCTTTGAGTAGAATCTGTAGGGGGGCAAAAGTCAAAGGTAAGTAGAACTAAAGCAAATTAGGATGGAACAAGAGACAAAACTGAGCCGAGCCACTTATTTCCTCTCTAGCATCCTTTTACAGTATCTCCATTCCCCTACATCTCCCCAAGCTGTACACTAAGACAGAAACTACTCTTGTTAGAATACTGAATGCGCTAAATGTACTATACAAAGTTTCTGAAATTAGGCAAAAGCCAATATTGAATTAGGCTGAAGTCTATATGTGGCCCAAAGACCACAGGTTGACATTTCCTCGTCTTTATATAGCAGCCACAACCTGAAGGCAACCAGTGTGCATTTGTCTCTCTTTTTTACAACAGTGATTTCCTTTGCTGATCCAATAGCACCTGTTTAACCACAAATTTCATCTTTATGCAGTTCACATTGTCCTTCATGCAATTCCAAATAAATACGATTTAAAAATGCTTTTAATTCTATAGGGAAAAAACAAGCATTTCCACAGCGCACATAACTCAAATAGTGACAAAATAAGATATATGAATCATACAATTAATAGAACATACTTCCCTGAAGTGATCAACTATGATGGATTTTCATTATAGGATTTTGCTAATACTACATCTTGATAAAAACATTTTATATAAAAATAATTTTGCAATGAAACCACTAATAATATTTTCTTCTTCATAAATGTGAGGTGGGATGGAGAAATTAAGGAAGTAGACTGTGCCAACTCTGTTTAAGTTTCCATAATTAGGTAACAATTGTTAAGATGCGTAAGAATCAACTGAAAACAGGAAGATATTTATTATCTCCTTCTATTTACCCTGCTTTTAAGATGACAATAATCTGCTTAACTGATTGATCAGGATAAAATAATATAGATACCATCAAATCCAACCAGCTTTGTTTTTTTCCTTAGAAATCATCTGAACTGGATTTCTAAGATGAATCAATTCCAAGTATCACACACTGACTTGAAATTATAGTCAACATAACATCATTTTACATCATACTTTCATGTCTTCTTTAAAAAATACTTAGGCTATATGTAGGTTTCCAAAATTATTTGGATGACCACTATTAAAAGTAAATTGAAAAGCTACCACAGCCAGATAGTACCACAGCCAGATTAGTACCTGGAAACAATATCATTACAGCAGTTGGCTAAACAGGGAACTTGAAAAAACGTTCCCAAAGAAGTCAATGTCATGTTGCTGCCAAGACAAATTATATGCATGAAGGCACCAGGAGCTGAGCTTAACATAAATGGGACTTCATAATGAGAACGTATGCAGTATTTAGTGGATCTTTAATTTTGATATTATTTCCTACAGAGAGAAACAACTACAGATTGTCCTACCTAAGTAAGTTCATAGGAAAACTCCCTCTCATCCTGACCAAAAGTAAAAATTTTATTTTGCCAAAGAAAAAATCTTGTCCTGCACCACCTTTTCTCATCAATAAAAGTTGTCATGGCGAAGGATAACAAGACAGATCACTTCAAATTTTCTCTGGTACTTTTATATATTTATAATTTATATATATATAAATATATTCTGAGTCTCTAATTTGGGATGATGGATGCTTTTTGTTAATATTATAAATGGGGATTTTTGTAGTTAAACTGTAGATATCCATTGTTCATGCAGGAGATGGGAGAAATTATTTGAAGTAGGCTAGATAATATATTTAGTTAGCTCAATCCCAATCAACCTATATTACTTCACACTTAGGAAACAGACTTAATTCAAAAGATATGATTCACACCTCAAGATGGTTTGCTATTTAATGGGAATGTTTTTACCAGATAAGTCGTGACTGTTCCACACACAGGGCCAATTAGACAAGCAAGGCTGAGTAGTCTCAGGGCATGGATGATAATGAAAACAGGAGGAAAGATTTAAATTCATGAGGCATTGGATATCTTTTGGGATAAGTCAGGTTCTTATAAAAGAATGGGCAGCATCTGAAATAGCTGCTGGCACATAATGTGAAAAGAGTGGCAGAGCAGATTTTAAATTGATTTGGGAAAGAAAGATGACAAAATACAAGAAGTCTTAGAGATGAAGCATGATTTTTTGTAACTGTTCAAAGAAAAGCATATCGTTCTAGGAAATGAGTACATCATCAAGAAAGCCACAAGGATAGATATATGTCCCAGGAAATCTAAGGAGACTATATATATGAAATACTAGATGCCTCCAAGCCAAATTAGTTGGAATGCTTTATGTTAGACACAATAAGCATTAGAAATCTTGAGAAGACAATAAATGAAATATTGTGCTCTAGAGCAGCTAACTGAAGGAGAGATACCATTGAATGAAATCTTTAGTAGCACGTACAATCTTGCCTGAAACCTCACAGTAACTAAATTGGTTAATAACATCAATTAAAACATTATAATCTTCAACATATAGCCATGGACTTGTTCAAAAATTCCAGTAAAATCACACTTGATTTCAGAACTTTCTAAAAATGAGAATATTGGAGGAAATTATGTTGTAAAGTGACCATGTGAAGTTGAATGTGTTGATTTTAATAGAAAATATATATTCAGAATTCCAAGAAATAGAAACACTAAAATTACAATTACAAATACAGTAATTCTAATGGGGAAAAACAGAGAGCCGTAAACGCTAATGTGATTAAGTACAGAAAAAGCTTGAAGCAGCTCTGGAAGCAAAAAAAAAAAAAAGAACACTTACAGAAGTCAGAAAGAAGAGGAGGTTACCAAAGAAAGTTCATAAAGATAATATGGAACTGTACAAACAATACCAAGGAAGAAGCTATGGAAAGATAAAGAAAAAAAATAGGCATTAGAAGGTTCAGGGGAAATGGTGGTAAATCTCCATATATCTGAAATATTGTGAAGACCTGTCTCCTCTTATTCCAAATTGTAGGAGATGGAACAATTTATTTCAGTTTCAGAAAGACAGATTCTGGTCAGATGTTATTCTTTTTACAACTGAGGGAGGTATCTAAAGAAGGAAGTTGGATGAGATGTTCTCATCAAAGCCCCTCTGTCAGCTTGCGCCAGAATCAGCCTTCATGAGTCTCCGCCGATTCTGAAGCATGCTCAACGGCACAACTGCCCAGTCTGCCAGAACCGTGTGAAGTCAAACTGAGAATCAAAAGGCAGTGAAGTGCTGAATGTGAATAAAAAGTGCTGCCCCTGATAGCTCAATGCACTTGGAAAGCTTGCAGCTACGTTAGGCTTAAAGAGGACCAGTGATGTTAAGAGTATAGTAGCTGCAGCTTTAATATAATGTTCTCTGGGAGCAATTAATGGCTGGAAGGAAATGTATGGGACATGCTGCCCTGCAGGCCTCCTTAGCATACCAGCTCTTTATTGCCTGGTTCCAACTTGCTTCTGACTCCTGGATTAATTTATTGACGACGCTTCTGTATCTCCCTTGGACTGTGAGCAGATCTCTTGCAATTTGATTTCAGTCTGTTCGCTTTTGTTCTTGTTTCCCTCCCTATGATTTCAAAATCCCTATGATTTGATTTCCCTCCCTTGGGAGGCAATATGCAGCTTGAAAACTCTTACACTGATTTTACAGATAGTCCTCTTTTAGCAACCACAACTGGGACAGCAGTTTGGTTGATATGCAATGCAGTTACAAGCATGCTTATGAACTGACTTCAGTTTTTCTTTGCTTTACTGACCTGTGAAACTCATAAATGCAAGGAGCGATTGTAAAGTTACTTTTTTCTCCACCATCGTAACTGTAAAAGGTGAGTAAACAAGGCAATTATTAAATGAGGACTACCTTTACTTTTAAATTTGCTTATTTCATAAAGTTATAGTTTGTGTATTTATTTCATAAAGCTGTAGTTTGCCTATAAATATTGCATTATTCAACTTTAAATCAGAAAATATACCATTTATGTTTTCATACTGCATTATGGGAGAAAGAATTCACATTTTCAAATCTCAAAAAGAAGGAGCTACCTCTTATTGATCATAGCTAATACTAGTTATGCTTGTTTATATAAGCAGTCTGAAAAAGAGAACAGGATACATTACTGGATTCAGTGTAAGGACTTTATAATGAACAATATGTGATGAACATATTTCATGTTTAAGGTTTCACATATAGATTTAAGTAAATTCAGATCAAGAAAGTGCCTTCAAAATGAATGGCAATTACAGATTCAACATAAGCTATTTTCTCCCTGTACAGAGGGAAAAGAAATATCTCAACCCACTGAATTTTTGACAGTAGGCATCTATTATAGATTCCTGAATGCAAACTACAACACAGTTGGTAATTCTGAACTTTGTTATGATTGGAGTATCTGGCTTAATTTGGCCACTTCTGAGTAAATTCAGAGAATTCTGATTTTGCAGAAAAAAGTCGTAATGTATCACATAGTATTTTTACACATCAGCTAGATACTTTCTAGGGTGAAGTTGGCTCTCATCTAGTTAGCATCTGGAATTTCTGCAAATAAATTATTTTCTGCCAGTTGAGTCTGTGGATGTTAATTGTAATTTGGAGAACCAAGTTCAATCATTCTTGCAAAATTGGATAACTACAGTCATCATTTTCAGAAAGGGGTTAGAATTAATAAGAATGCTACCAGTAAGTGATGAATCTTGGAGTATCTCTGATTGGTGAACCTGAACCTTAGTACAGTGTCCACAAACTAAGTTGAATCCCCTTTGTGCAAACTGAAAAATCATCTGTGAACAATGCCTTTGTCTTGTCTAGACTCTACATTCCTTTGTTCATCTTCATCCAGTTTACTATCACATACCTGTAGAATCAGAGCTGGAAGAGGTTTTTTAACCTCCAGTTCAATTCACTACTCAGTATATGAATGCAAATTAATGAACAACCATTGAGCTTCTCCTTGAACTTACCCAAGGAAGGGAAACCCAACACCTCTCTGAGCAATTAGTTCCTTTGTCAAACTGTTTTTAGTATAACACTTTATTTTTAAAAAAATATTTTTAAGGATGTCTGTAAATTGGTAACGTGGGAATAGAATGTATTTTCTATTATACTAAGCCTTTTGAAAAGAACACTGATGCCAAATTCAGCAGATAAACTGACTGAAGGTTATACAAAGAAAAGGGGTATTTTTAAGGAATTATAACTTCTCATTCCAAATGCTGTCTTTAATATATTAACTTACTGGTCTTTTTTACAACTACTAGAACTAATTAAATTTGAGGTTACTGGAATTGGTTTGTGAAAATCAGAGTGACCGTGTGATGGCAAGGAAAATAAATACTTTTCAAATGTTTGCATCCCAGGTAATCCTAAATTAATTAAATTGATCCAAAAACATTATTGGTGTGTGTCTGGCTGTTGCAAAACAAACAAAAAGGGAAGGGAATTCATAGGAAGAGAAATGAATCTTTGAACAGGGAAAGGGTCTAATAATTAAAGAATCAGTAAAATAAGATCATCACTACCTCAGTTCAGCCAGCTAAGACTATGTTGAAAACACAGTCACACAAACACAGAGATTAGGAACAATTTCCCAGATCAACACAGAGCTAATGGCAAATTTAAAGAACTCTCTCTACTATCAACATTTTTCCAAGATATTTTGATGGATATATCATAACAAGCTCAGTCTGATAATTCCAAGACAGACCTTATTTATCACTGGAATCCAATAATCCCCCTTTATCCCCTCCCAATTATAGTGTTGTATATAAACCATGAAATCTTACTTTTTTAACATTTATACAAAGTTGCTGTGAAACTTCAACCATATCCGTACTGGGACTTCACTGACACATAGAATTAGAATGAGGGGTTTTCATTCATTCAGACTCTGCCCTGCCCCATGAAATCGCCCAATTTGCTCTGTTCTGTCTTGAGATCCCAATGATGCAGACCTGCATAAATCTGTATGGATTCCTCCATCAGATGTTTGGTAATCCCTGCAGTTTCTTTTGCCAGTGCTGCAACCCAAGTTCAGACTGAAAATAAAAATGTGCGGACCTTGAACTTGTTTCTGTGGAATGTTGAAAACTACAAGTAAGATGAGCCCAGATCAGTGTTTAAGGACAGGGAATGCTTAATATGTCCAGTAACATATCTACGCATAAGCCTGCCCATATTTCATTTTGTAGTCTACAGATCATGTCTTATTAATTATCTTTAAAAGAAATAGCATGGAAATGTATTCTACACCTATTCAAAGATATCCAATGTTACAATTTATTGTCTGAAACTGAGAAAACATTTTTGAGATATTAAACCTCAAACCTAATATCCAATAAATATAAGGAAACTGAAAGTGTGTCTATACAACTCATCTGAAATAGTAAAAAAAACTTTCATCTGTTAAATATTTTAGGAATATGTATCACCAGAGTGCCATTGGTTTGATTCAAGGCCACTTGGGCTGTATCAAAAATAAATGACTTAATTTTGTTGTTCAGTAGCACAGTTGTGTCCGACTCCTTGTGACTCATGGACCGCAGCACACCAAATCTCTCTGTTCTGCACTGCCTCCCAGAGTCCACCCAAACCCATGCCCATTGCACTTACTATTCTATCTAACCATCTCATCCCTTCTCTGCTGTCCCCTTCTCTTTTGCCTTCAGTCCTTCCCAGCATCACAGTCTTTTCCAATAAGTCCACTCTTCACATTATGTGGCCAAAATATTTCAGCTTCACTATCTTCCCTCCAGTGAACAATCAGGTCTGATTTCCTGTAGCACTGATTGGTTTGATCTTACAATCCAAGGGACACTGAAGAGTCTTCTCCAGAACCACAATTCGAAGGCATCAATTATCCGACGCTCAGCCTTCCTTTTGGTCTAACTCTCACAGCCATATATTACTACTGGGAAAACCATAGCCTTGACTATACGGACTTTTTGTTGACAAGGTGATGTCCCTGCTTTTTAATATGCTATCTAGGTTTGCCATAATGTCCTCCCAAGGAGCAAGCGTCCTTTAATTTCATGGCTTCAATCACCATCTGTAGTAATCTTGGAGGCCAAGAAAATAAAATCTATCACTGTTTTCATTTCTTCTCCTTCTATTTGTATATTATATAGTATAATATATTATATAGTATAATATATCTCCTTCTATTTGTATTATATAGTATATTCTATACTGGTTGCCATGATCTTAGTTTTTTTAATGTTGAGTTTCAAGCCAGCTTTTTCAGGATGGTAATTTGAACATTCTTTGGCATTGCCCTTCTTTGGGATCGGAACATACACTGACCTTTTCCAATCCTGTGGCCACTGTTGAGATTTCCAAATTTGCTGGCATACTGACTGCAACACTTTAACAGTATCATCTTTCAGGATTTTTAATAGTTCTGCTGGAATACTGCCACCTCCACTAGCTTTGTTAGTAATGTTTCGTAAAGCCCATTTGACATCACAATCCAGGATGTCTGGCTCTAGGTCATCACGGTTATCAGGGACATTCAGATTTTTCTTGTAGAGGTCTTCTGTGTATTCTTGTCATCTCTTCCTAATCTCTTCTGCTACTGTTAGGTCCCTACCATTTTTGTCCTTTATCATGCTCACTTTTGCATGAAACATTCCCTTGATATCTCCAATTTCCTTGAAGAGATCTCTGGTCATTTCCAGTCTATAGTTGTCCTCTATTTCTTTGCACTGTTCAGTGAAGAAGGCCTTCTTATCTCTCCTTGCTATTCTCTGGAAATCTGCATTCAGTTGGGTATATCTTTCCCTTTCTCCCTT
>JANHZU010008430.1:27593-40237 GCA_032468055.1 Acrochordus granulatus | reverse complement strand
AATGTTCTGCCGCTCCCTCTGATAGCTCTCGTTTCAGCCACAGAGTAGAAAGCACGATGTGCAGTGCGGCCTGGGGTGCGGTGGCCGAGCACTTAAGAGCCGGATTTGTCAGCCCGAGTTCGAGACCCAGGCGCCACATAATGGGGCGCGCTCCCGTGACTTGCTCCAGCTCCTGCCAGCCTCGCAGTCTGATGAATAGGTAGCACTTAAATTGGTGGGAAGGCAACCGTGTCTGTGCATCTAGTCATGCGGGGCACATAGCCGGCTGTGTCCGACTCTAGGGGGCGGTGCTCATCTCCATTTCATAGCTGAAGAGCCAACGTTTGTCCAAAGACGCTGTGGACGTGTCCACATCTGTGGACGCTGTGGACGTGGACGTGTCCACTTCTGTGGACGTGTGGCCGGCATGACAATCCGCCAAGGCGCACGGAACGCTGTTGCCTTCCCACCAACTTAGGTGGTACCTGCGTGTCTCTTTGCATGTTTGTATGCTTTCGAGCTGCTAGCTGCAGGAGCTGCAGCAGGTAATGGGAGCTCGCCTGGGTCTCGGACTGCCCAGCTGCTGACCTTCCGGCCGACAAGCCCAGCATCTTAACCGCTCGGCCACCGCACGGCCACTGCCCAGCCGATACATCTGTTCGTTTGAATGTTGGTCCCGGTCCGGTCTTTCGTGCCTGACGGTTGGATGAAGGAGGGCGCTGGTGTGCTGCAGACGGAAAGCCGACGACCATGTTCAGGATTGCTCCAAGCTGAACCTCCATTAAGATTGCGAGGTTGCTTCCCTTTCCCCTTCCCTTCAGATGAGAAGCAAAGCTGGGAGGAACTTTGGTCAAAATTTTGTCCAACCCTCTGTTCATACCAATATACATTTCAAGACCTCCGGAACATGGAATCCACCCCTTCAAAAGGCAGCACATTCCTTAGCTGACAGTTCTGATCTTCAAGAAATTTTCCTCCTAGAATCCAGTCTGAATCTACTTCCAGGAAATTTCAGTCCATAAGTTCTGCTCCCGCCTTGGGGTGAAGACAAGAGCCCGCTTCCGGCCGCCATACGAGGACCTTTTAGATACCTTTTTTTTCCTTTCTTTTCACACAGAGCCAATTATTATTTATTTTTAATTTAAACTTTTTCCTGCACCATGAACCACAGCCTGATGGACAGTCCCAAGAGCCAGAGATGATTTTTCCTAGCAAAAACAGCCAAGACTCTGATGGCTCCTTAGCGAATTTATCATCGGAGACGTTTTTGAGAATGACCATCCCAAGATTTTAGCTGGTGTCTCGGTAAACTTCCACTGTTGCTAACAATAAAATATGTAAAAGCAGAAGATGGGTTGGGAGGGGAGGCTATTTGAATGATTATATTTCATAAAGTGAAAGTGGGCAAAAGGTTTTGAGAGACTTTTAGATGCAGTTACGAAATATTAAGTTAAACCAGAGTAGAGGTATTACATTAAAAGTAAGTTTCCACTCCGACTTAGTGATCTGCCACACAGGATGATGGACTGTGCCATTTCTCCAACCTACTCAGTGTACTCTTCATCTAAACCAGTTTTGCTCAATCTTGGCAATTTTCAGATACGTGGACTTCAACTCCCATGCTGGCTGAGGAATTCTGGGAGTTGAAGTCCACACATCTGAAAATCGCCAGAGGTTGAGAAACACTGACCTAAACTGAAGTTATTAAAAACTAACTGAAGTACTTGCAAAAAGTGGATTGTGACAAACTGCCTCTATTGTGGTTTGTTCAAAAACCTCTGCTCAGTTGGGTGGGCAGGAATGGGAACAAACTTACTGAAATGTTGACAAGAAGCCAATCTCTAGAGCCAAATTTCCATTGAGAGTCACATGGCTGTTCCAGAAATACTCACAATAAAGAGCATTGCACAAGAACCACTGTGTGTAGAGCCCAAAGTGTAACCCTGCAAACTAGGCAAAAAGAGGGGAATGTTGCTCTTTGGACATTTCCCCCCAAATTTGTCCTAAAAGCTAAAGATAGATAAGGTGGGAGCACTGCTTGGTGTGTCCTGTGGTCACCCAGGCTAGATATCTTGCCTGCGCTAAGTCCGCTTCCAGTGCCTTTGAGATGAAGGGTCAACTGCAAGAGCGGGGCAAAAAGGTCAAGATGATCACCTCTTCTTTGCATGCATCACGAAAGAATGATTTCTATCCCCTGCCGCTGTTCGTGAGGAAGAGTCTGCTGGATAAAGGCCCTTTGCCAAGGGAAACAGGGAGACTGTTACCCCAGACCGGGCTCTGGTTCCACATTCGTACATTCAGCGGAAGCAGCCATTCAGAGTTTCCCGACTCCTAGGGTGCCTAGGCTTGAGACCTCCTGACTTAAGAGGCCAATTTCTGCCAACCCTAACCCTTCCTGACCGTATCAGGAGAAGAGATGCACAGATGAAGGAAATGCCCTGGCTGGCAGCCCAAAGCATTTGAGATGGAGAAGGCAACATGCTGTATGCTTGTTTATTCAATTTATATGCCACCAAATTCAAAAATGACTCTTGGCGGCTCACAATAAAAATACTAAAAATATAACAGATAAAAACCAATTGTATAAAAATCACCAAAATTACCTAGGCAGAATGGGAGGGGAGGGGTATCTATGTGGGGAGGTGTGGCTCACTTAATCCACCAGCCACCTCCAAGGTGACATGCCCCTGTTGGGACCCCAAGCCAGGTCTTCAGGCCCTTCCAGAAGGCTGAGGGGGCTCATGGGGCAAGATGCTCCAAAGGAAAATTCCCCTTTCCCTGGAGCACTGAAGGGAGCTGTCTGGATATTTCCAGATACAGGTAGCCCTTGACTTGCGACCATTCATTTAGTGACCATTCAAAGTTATGATGGTAATGAAAACAGGGACTCCCAACAGCTCCTCGCACTTACGATGGCTGCAGCATCCTCACAGCCCCATGCTCAGAATTTGGGTTTTTGGCAACAGGCGTGTATTTACAGCAGTTGCAGCACCCCAGGGTCACGTGGGCCACCATGTGCAAACTTCCCAGCTGGCTTCCAACAGGCAAAATCCATGGGGGAAGCTGGATTCATTTAAGGTCTGTGCGATTCTCATCACAACTGGTGTGATATGCTTAACATCTAACATGATTTATGGCAAGAAGGTTGTAAAACTGGGCACGGCTGACTTAATAATTGCCTTGCTTAGCAACATAAATTCTGGTCCCGGTTGTGGCCGTAAGTCAATGTTTACCTATAAAGTGACACTCCAAAGCCACATTGGCCCATGTAAACCGGAGGCTGTTCTATCAGAGCAGTGACAGGCCCCCAGCAGATGCCAATTCAAACAAAATTTATTATTTTCCATTCCTCCAGTCCCTCTTTCTCCTCGTGTAAACATCTGCCAACTCTAGAAGACAGATGAAAGCAGAGCAGGGCTTCTGCACCCTTAATAGTTGCTAAGAGCAGAAATTTCAACCGGCACGAGGATGCAGGCAGTCCTAGAATAAACAGGATCTGTCTGTGGCAGAACGGTTGGAGACGCCTCCTCTATGCTCCTCTGCCTCACACTCATCTACTTTGACCAGATGAGCTGATTTGTCAGTTTCTCATATCTCAATTGCATGTGTCAACTTCGCACGCCAGTTTCAAACCATGGGCCCAGGGCATGCCTGCCGCTAGAGGAAAGGAACCCCGCCTGCTGAGGGACCCCAAAGCTGGTGCTCCAGAGAGACGCCCCTCGTCTGGAAGAGCTGGCTCTCAAGCGAAGGGGAAGCCCTTTGGAGACTCTGCAAACTTGGTGGTTGCAGAAGACCCCCGAGGCTTGATGTGGCTGAGCTCCCATGGCCAGGAATGATATTTTCATTCTAATTTTGGGACCATAGGTATACATTGTTCCTCTTTCAGGATGCATTACTGTGGGTTCTTGTTCCTTTTTTGCCTGCCAAATGGGTTAGGGTTAAACTTAAGGTGAGGGTTAGGGTTATCAGTCGGCGGTGGACAGTTACCACTGCAAAATTATGTCCCTGCCCCATTATCACAACAAGGATATCAGACCAAGGGATGGCACTCACGACAGGCAAAACTTCTCTGGATATGAGATTTCAGCACTTATGGCCGGCAGAAGAAGGAACAAGATCCTTACGAAGTTTTGTTGTCATTATTTGCGCTTTTGTACACTGCCCAGAGTTGCTTTGTCTGAAGCAGCTAATAAATTCACTCGAACATTTTCTCCCATTTCGTTGCTGCCTTGTTCTCAGGGAGCTGTCCTGCTTGATTTGCCAGGCTGCCAAATTTTAACATCTTCCTCACTCTACCTGGTGTTTCCTACACTGATTTTTTTTCTAACGTATTCTCATGAACGAATGAAGAAAGCTGTAAAAATCTGGAGAAGCGTGAGATCGGTGTTTCTCAACCCCGGCAACTTTAAGAAGTGTGGGCTTCCCTCTGGCTGGGGAATTCTGAGAGTTTATGTGTTTATTAGATTTTTATCGCACCTTTGTTACAGTTTATAAGTATCTCAAGGCGGCAAGCGGACATAATACTCCTTCCTCCTTCTCTTTTTCCCCGCAACAACCCTGTGAGCTGGGTTGGGCTGAGAAAGAATGGTGTTCATTCCTAAGGCAGGATGAGAACGCACGGCCTTCTGGTTGCTAACCCGGAGCCTTAACCACGAGACCAAACGGGCTCTCAGGCGAAGTCCACGTATCTTCAAGTGGCTACGGCTGAGAAATTGCATTAGATGAATGTACAAGTCGGGCTTTTTGCTGCCATCCAGTGGTCATCTAGGTTTTTGCAGCACAGGTTAGGTTTCCCTGCCAGTCGTGGTCAATTCGAGGGGGTGGTGCTCACCTCTGATCCGCAGCCGAGGGAGTCAGCGTTGTCCAAAGATGCTTCCGTGGTCATGTGGCTGGCATGGCTATACGCCGAGGCGCTTGGATGCTGTTACCGTCCCACCAATTTAGGCAATGCCTATTTATCTACTGGCATTTTTACATGCTTTCGAACTGCTAGGTTGGCAGGAGCTCACCTACACTTTAAAAACTGACTAATGCTCCTGTCAGGCTCCAGCCATGAGCATTATTCTGCAAAAGATAGTACTGCTGGGGTGCCAGAAGACATTCATTGCAGGTAGTCCTCGAATTACCATCATTTGTTCAAAGTCACGAAGGCGCTGAAAAAAGAAACTTAAGATTGGTCCTCACGTTTACTACAGTTACCACATCCCATCATCATGTGACCAAAGTCTGGGTGCTTGGCAACTGGCCTGTATTTATGACGGTTGCAATGTCCTGGAATCACATGATCACCATTTACAGCCTTCTCAATTCTCTTCCAAGTCGATGGGGAAAGCCGGATTTGCTTAAGGACTGTGTGATTCACTTAACAACTGTGCAAAAAAGGTTGTAAAACTGGGAGTGACTCACTTAACAAACACCTGGTTTAGCAATGGAAATTCTGGTCCCAATTGCGGACATATGTTGAGGACCACCTATTGCAAGAAATGACCAAATTTGCCTTCTCTCAGTTTGCAGTTTTTCAATCAAGTTATTCCAAAACACCTGACTTTGCAAGGAGACCACCGTTGTTCATTTCTTGTCAGCTTCTTCTTCTTCTTCTCTTGAGAACAGGCTGCTTGTAATTTTGGGGGGGATCTTCATTGGTCTCCACACCTGAAGCTTTCATCTGTTGACTTCTGGAACTGAGACATCTTTTGCTCTGGACAACTTGGTTCATTTATTCAGGCAGTGCAACATTCAGGTAGCTCATAACTTTTTTTTAAGCTTGTTTGAGCCTGAAAAAAGTAGGAGCTGCTTTTAAAATGTCAGTTCCTTAAAGCAGCATTTCCCAACCTTGGCAACTTTAAGTCATGTGGACTTCAATTCCCAGAATTCTGGGAGTTGAAGCTCACATACCTTAAAATTGGAAAGCTTGGGAAGCGCTGCCTTGAGGAACCGTGGAAGCAAAACCAACTTTTTCATGTTTACGTGGAAGTCAGAAGCAGGATAAGGCCTCTTCCAGGTAGGCAGAGACACGCCGTGTTTCTGTGATCTGCAAGGCACTTTTTCCAAATCCTCTCTGAACAGCTCATGCCTAACCATAAACGGTTTCACTGATCTTCATTCTTGTGTCAAACTTGCAAGCATTCACAAGCAATTATCTTCCTGTTAGAAAAGCTTTTCATTTTACTTTAAGACCAAGCTGTTGTTTACTGCACAGGAACACACAGGTTGGGTGTGTTCACAGATTGTTCACCCAATCTGAATTGGGCAATTCAGATGATAAAAAAAAACACCCTTCAAAATTCAGAGAACTCCCCCCCCTTTCTTCATAGGTCTAGGAACAAACAGAAGCCGCTCTTTGAAGCTACTCTTTTGAAAAGGGCCTCAGTCCCATTCTTTGGCTGAAGAGAAAAGCAAAACGATGATGGGCCCTGTTGTTCAGTGTATGTTTGGCAGGATCATTTAATCTTTTTTTTAAATTAAAACTATGTCAGGGAAAGTCATTACTAGGTTCCCCTCACAATGAAGAGAAGGCTGGCTTAAAAAAACACCCCCCCAATGGAGGGGAAAGACTGTAAATTGCAGAGCTTTGATTCATGGTCACCCTTGCTTGAAGCAATGACTGAAAAATGGGTCATGCTGGATCCCTAGAAAGGGACCCCCCACATTCCTCTTTATGTTCACATCACAGACTCTTCCCACCGATCTGCTCACTCATCCTTCCAGCCCTCTGGAGCCAGATGAGCACAGCGCCATTTATTTCCATCCAAACCCACAGGACAACAAGAAGACATACCTGTATTGGCTTCGTAGTCTCCAATAAATCTTTTGGTGAGAAAACGCACAATCAGGGCTGCAAAACAAGAGAAAAGACATCAGAGCCAGGAATTACCTCAAGAGATAAAGAGGGGCAATTAAATGTGCCATATTCTGTCTCATTATTCCATGAATTTGATTATTAATACAAGTGGTGGTAGGGTTGGAAACCCATCCTGCTGGTGACTCCGTTGACTGTCTCAAGATTTCACAAATGTGGGGGTTAAGGTGCTTGTCCTTCAACCATTCATGGCAAAATTTGAAATTAAAACCTTGATTAGGATTACTTAGGACTCTTGTATACATTAAACAGGAGTCAACTTGCAGGGAAGTCATCAAGGTGAAGCAAAAAGTCAAGATGGTGGCCATGAGCATGTGATCGAAGCCCCACCAATTATTATGTGCATTGCACATGTGTTCTAGCCTTGGTCGCACCTCTGAAGCACCACTTGACTTTTTTGACCTACCCTGCAACATCCCTGAAATCATGGCATTTCAGCCAGCATATAGATCAGTGCTCTCTAAGGCACACAACTGATGCTTTCTAAGGTACACAATACACATTCCTATAAATCTGAACTGTAATACAACACACACAGAAGAGAATATAAGTAGCTGAGGGTGGAACTGTGGAGTCCTTGGTGTTCACTGAGCTTGGTTGCTGGCTTGCAAATGTTTCATTGCCCAACTAGAGAACATCATCCATGCATAGGACTCCACACACGTTGAATTTTCAAGGAAATCTATCAAAAGAAAATATGTATAAAATGGCCCTCATTGAATGACTTGGGAGTTCTGGGAGTTGAAGTCCATACATCTTAAGGTTGCCAAGGTTGGACACCCCTCTTCTATGGCTAAGGAGGGACTAGAATCCACTTTCCCTGCCCTCACCTTCACCTCAACAACCACTTGGCTCTCTTGGTTAGTTAGTAAGTTCTCCTACATCGTTTTACAGACACAGCAGGAAAACTTTATGGCCAAGAATATTGAGACAATTTTTACAGTACATCCTTAACATTTAAGGTAACAGAATGGCTATAAGCTTATGTATGTCCTTTATCAAAAAATAGATTTTTTGGAAGATTGTAATGCTGGGAAAGTTGGAAGGAAAGAGAAGAAGAAGATGACCAGCAGTGAGATGGATGGGCTCAGCTATGGCAGTGAAAGGTCCATTGTTGGAAGAGTGAAAGGACAAAGTTGGAGACAGATCAACATGGAGAAACATCTGTCTAAGTGGTCACTAGAAGCTGACACTGACTTGATGGCACATAATCAATAATCAATCAGTTTAAGAAGATCCTTGATAAAGTGATTGATTGGTGCAACCTGCAATGCAGAAAACTTTAAAACGCAGTTTAAAATCCACTCTGAAAAAAATGGCAAAATGTAATTATGGCTTCCTTATGACATAAAACGGGAGCGGCGAGTGTGTGATTGCGACTGCCCGTCTTGACTTTTTTTGCCACCGGCTCTCCCCTCCTCAGCCAGTTTCAACTGTAAAAAGACAGCTGCAATCACTGCATAAAATATAACTCAACTTTCCTGAGGGCAGAACCGTGGGCTTTCCGATCGCTGTTGGAAGAGACGCAGAGACCGCGCATCCGGTCCAGATGAATTCCTTAGAACGTCTTCACTTGAATCCCCTCTTAGCGACTGAGTCCGCTGCCGGGATAGGTCCGAAGGCCCCTGACTCGGCATCGCGAAAGGGACAACCGACTGACAGACAGATCGGGAGAGCGGAGCATCCGCGCGTCTCGCCCACGTTTGTTAGACTCCGTCTGAGCAGGCTTCGCAGGTTACGCGCGGCGTGGTGCGCTATAAACGGGGGTCCCAGTGTGCCAGGCCAGAAGCCCCCTCCTCTTGCTTCGGACTGCGCGACTCGCAGCTTCGTCTCGCGCTCCGGCTCCCGGCGCGTCGGACCGCTGCTCATCCCCAGACGTGTGGCGTCGCAGGACCGGGACTGGCTGCGTCCTTCGCCTTCCCCCTTGGACGGCAGGCGTGCTGTTGTTTACCGCGCTGCATTGTTCCTCCCTCACTGAACCCAGTTGTTTCCCCTCCTCTCCTCCTTCTCCTCTTCCTCTTCACCTCCTCCTCTCCTCCCCTTCTTCTCTTCACTTCTTCTTCTCCCTCTCCTTCTCCTTTTCTCTTCCTCCTCTTCTCCTCTCTCCTTCTCCTCCTCCCCTCTCCTTCTCCTTCTCTTCTTCTCCTCCCCTCCCCCTCCTCTTCCTTCTCCTCCTCTTCTCCTCCCCCTCTCCTCCCCCTCCCCCTCTTTTTCTTCTTCTCCCTCTCCTCCTCTTCTCCTCCCCTCTCCATCTCCTCCTCCTCCTATTTTTCCTTCCCCTCCTCCTTCCCCTTCAGTATCTCTTCTCATCACACTGAGGATCTCCCCAATACCTCATCCCTCAAGTCTCTTGAGGCGATAAGTCTCTTGAAACTCACTTTGCCAAAGGCTCTCAGAGAAGAGCTGTGCCTCTCTCACTGGAAGCCGCAGGAAATCAAGGAATCCGAATGACAGAGTGTCCCAGTTGGGGGCACTGGATGTTATTGGAGGTTAGGCAAGGAGACCTTTTGCCTGTAAATTTTCTGTTTTCTTTTCACACTTTGAAAAGGTTCCCATTTTATTTATTTTCGCCAAGCTTTCTCACATTCCTTCACCAGGGAGGCTGGGAAAGGATGACCTTCACCTATTGTGTCACCCTGGTCACAACTCATTGTGCTTCCTTCGACTAAATGGAAATTCTTCCAGCAGGGTGTTTTTTTCCTTTTTTAGCCCAGCTTATTCCTTTGAGGAAATGGGTCACGTGAGAACAACCCGGTTACTTTCAAGCTAAGGGCCAGCCAGAAAGCAATCAGCCCTGAGCTCAGGTTTCATACAAAAGTTGTGTGTGGGTGGAAGGATGGTGTGAAATCATCTGGAGGTGGCTGAGTCTACATGAAATGATCCAAGCATGCAATGCTTCAGAAACATGATGTTCCCTCCACTTTGCTTTGTGGGAAGGATGGTGAAGTTCCCTGGGAAGAATAAAGAAGGAAGAAGGGGGCGGTTAACCTTTATGCACCCCACTGATTCACTGACATGAACTGCTCCCTACTGAGGATCTTGTTTGTCATGCTGACTGGGGAATTCTGGGAGTTGATGTTCAATCATCTTAAAGTTGCCACTGTTGGGAGATAGTGGTTTAGATACCCTGCCAGACTCTGAGATCAGAGCAAAACTCCAGAAGAAAACTCTGGCTGGGAAAGCTCATTCTGAAGAGGGAAAGTAGCAGTTAAAAATCAGAGTGCATAGAAAGACCTATGGCCTTGAACTGTCATTCCTCTTTCTCACATGCCAACATATTGACAATCCTTGACTTACAACCATTCGTTTAGTGACCATTCGAAGTTGCAACAGCACTGACTTATGATGATTTATGGCTGCTCTTTGCACTTACAACCATCACAACTTTCCCTCTGGTCATGTGATCAAAATTCAGGTGCTTGGCAACTGGCATTTATTTGTGACAATTGCAGTGTCCCACAGTCATTTGCAACCTTTCCAGCCTGCTTTCAACAAGCAAAGTCAATGGGAGAAAGTGGATTCACTTAACAACCACAGTAATTCGCTTAACAACTATGGAGTAAAATTGGACATGATTCATTTAACAACCTTCTTGTTTAACAATGGAAATTCTGGTCCCAATTGTAGTTGTAAGACAAGGATTATCTGTACATGCACAGGCCCACATTCCTTGGTAAGGAATTAGATTCATCATAGTGCCATCTTGGTTATTGGGTTTTGTTTCCCCCAGATTATGTTCCCAGGTACATACCTCTCAGATTAGGTTCCTGAAGTGTCCAAGAAACCCTGACAAGATGACTAGCCATTGGGACTAGCCACATTGAAACCCAAACTGGCTACCTCCCAAATAGAAGCCATGGATATAGTTTTGCAGAACTTTGTAATTCACACCAGGTGAAGATAAATCCTGGTGGGTTATTGAGAGGGCCTGGTATCCTATTTTAAAGAGGACTTTTAAGGGCTGCTTGGCCCAGATCCATGGTCCAGAAGATGACTAAAAGAGAGAGCAGAACAAGGCCAAGATGTTGTCTCCTCTACAGGTAGTAGCACCTGGAGCAAATATCTCACAATTCACTTGGTCAACCTCTTTCCCGCTCTGGTGAGCGATCCGGTATGTCTCTTAAAATGACAGTAATTTCCATGTTTGTATTTGTTTATCTGAAGGAGCCCATCATGGACGTCTCTGTCCTCTTGGTCAAAGATATTTAAGGGCCCTTCCTCCTAAGGTCCTGGGACACAATCCAGAATTCTTTACAGTAAGCAATCATGCAATCATGACATTTCTCCACTTCATGAAATGATCTGTGGATTCTGAGATGGCTTTTCTGCTACCTCTGCCCAAAGGAATGGTTCAGGTGACCTTGTCTCAGCCATCTTCTCCTTTGGCTGCCTGCAGAATTTTGCTAACTGTCACCAGTCACTTTTCTTCCTTAAGCAGCTGATCGCTTCCAATCCAAAATACTGGTTGCTGATTCTCCCTTGGCATCCTTAACAATGAGCCAGTATGATTTAACAGCTAAGTGTTGGAGTGGCACTCAGAAGATTAGGTTCAAACTAACCAGTTTGAACCAGTAACAGTCCCTCTCTTAGCCCAGCCTAATGTTGTTGTGGGGAAAATGAGAGGAGGGAACACTATGTACATCACCTTCAGCTTCCAGAAGATACGTTTAACAAATAAACCACACATTAGTATTGTAGCAGCAAAAGTATTGTCTGCAGAAAGATTCAGGTTGAATTTTGTAGTGCACAGCATCATGTGACAGAAGATGGGACCGGGTTTCATGCTTAAAGGATTCCACCAACTGCCATTATTTCAATCCTGGAAAATAGCTTAAGACACACTTGCCAGGGTTCTCCCTGTAACTGACCTGGAACATTTGAACTCTACAATCGTTTTTTTCAACTATGGCACCATTAAGATGGATGGGCTTCTATTCCCAGAATTCCCCAGCCTACTGGGAGTTGAAATCCATCCATCTTACCGTTGCCGAGATTGGAAAACACTGCTATAGACTGCCTTTCAACTGACCAATTTAAGGAACAACAAAGAAAATAAACAATGTTCTTTCCATGCACCTTTTGATCTTTTTTCAAAAAAATGGCATCACTGTGAAGGGTAGGAGATTCAGCACATGTCCTAGGCCCACTGTGTCTTCCTATTCAAATAAAAATGAATGGGTGCCATAAAGAAGGGGTATTGGTGGGGGATGAACCTCAAAACTGGGACAGAGACCCAACTGGCACCTTCCTTCAGTTACTTTCCAGCATTGCAGTTGAAAATGGACTTTTTACTATATCTGCTGTTCTACAGCCCAGTCAGGAGCTAAGCAGCTCAGCCACCCAAAGGTAGCAAGTATGGGTATGCTCAGAGGATGCTACGCCAGCCTAGGAGTGGTGCCAAGCTCTTGCCTGGAGGAATCCTAAGAGGCTTCCATATTCCTGCCAGTCAGAGCAGACTGACTCACTAATTCAGCCAGATTCTCTTTGCTCATTTGGGAAAAATCTGCCTCCTTTCAATTGCCTCTGGTTTGAAACAGTTTACAAATATGCCCAGGGAGAGTTTCTTTTTAGAAGTGTGCTTGGTGCTGGATTTTTCCCCAAGGAAAAATTATTGCTGCTTTTGTGCAGAATGTGGGCAGACTGTTTTCTCTAAAACTGAAAGCATTTGAGGCATTCTTTGCATGAATGGATGGATTTTGTATGGACTTTCTCTAATACATTTTTTCCATTGTTACGAGCTGCGTTGCAACCATTTGAAAACATCCGAGTTTTTAAAAATACAGCCAGTCCTCGACATACAACCATT
>JANHZU010008428.1:0-25002 GCA_032468055.1 Acrochordus granulatus | reverse complement strand
GAACCCCCAAGTTACGCACCGGGTCTATCCAGGGTAGTGCAACCCCATCAAGAGATAAGGATGGAAATGTCCTAGGATCGGACCCCCCTCCACCCAAAGCCACTCTGTCTTGCCAGAGTTCAACAGAAGTCTGTTGTTCCCCATCCAGCCCTGAACAGCCTCCAGGCACCAAGTCAGGGCCAGGACAGCATCACTTGGGTTGCCAGGGAAGGAGATGTAAATCCGGGTATCATCAGCATACTGACGATACCTCATCCCATGGTGACGAAATTTGTTCCTTTGGAAATCAATGCTGGATGTTTTATTTATTCCCCTTAACATCCTATTTCTTTTTCTCAAGTCTGTGCAGCTTCAATCTCAAAATTGTGGTTGCCATTTTGCCTTTTCTCCATACTCTGCAGGGATTCCTGCAGGTCCATCTTTTCATAGTTTTACCTGTCAACTTGTAAAGCCTTCAACAATAGATGGTGCGATGTGTCAGTTGAAGTACTCCTCGGTTATATCAATGGCCTCTCTCCCCATCTCTCTCTAGTGGACCCTGCCAAGTGAGAGTAATGCTAAAGAAACACACACACATACACACACCTCTGTCAACTTGTAAAATAAATTGTCATGGAGGTAGTGGATGACCAGCGGGAGCATTCCTGCATTTAGCACACAGTAACTGACTGGATTAAAAGTTTTTGCTTACTATGAAATAAAATGCAGCAGGTGATCTGAACAGCACCACTTGAGACAGCAGAATTCAGGAAACAGTTTTCACACACAGCAGAAAAGAGGGATGGAGGTTGCCTTCCCAGTGGGAATGGCTGGGGATGGTTAGAACACAACGTCATATATTCCTGACCTCAAGAAATGGTTGAGGGGCAAATAAATCAATCAGGAAGTTCCCCCAAATTAGGCAGGAGTCTTGCAATAACAAAAATATAGTTCCTTAAATGGAAAGTGTGAAATGGTGTAGTAGTTAAGGCTCCTGACGAGAAACCAATAGGCTGTGAGTTCTAGTCCTGCCTGTGGGCCAAAGCCAATCGCTTTTGTTCAGCCTTAGGAAGGAGGCATTGGTTAAAAAAATTTTTTTTTCTTGACTGCAAAAGACTCTTCAAGTCATAAGGTCACTCACAATGCTCAGAAAATGGCAATATATTTCCCTAAGTAAATAAATTTTGTTATAAACTTTGAATTGTGAAATTCCAAGGTAGGTAGGCTGGCTCATATGCCACTCAACTGCAGATGCCTCTTCTGACATTTGAAAATGTTTCTGATAGAATTGCAAGTATAATCCCCATAAACACCAATCTGCACTACTGAGAACTTTTCTGGGACAAATGTAGGTAAGCATTTCCCAGCCTTACAAAGAGACTTCATTAACAAAGAAGGGATAGCAAATTAAACAGAATATGTAAGAGGAAACTGCCAATTTTTTTCTCTTTCTTCTTTCTTGACAAAAACAATTATGAAACCCACAAAGAGCCTTCTCCCAACAAATTCAATTATTTGCTCTGCTGGGAATTATACAAGTCGTAGTCTCAGTTTATGGGATCTCAACTTCAGCAATTTTAAGATAAATGGATTTCAACTCCCAGAATTCCCTCCCAATCATGTTGACTGGAGAATTCTGGGAGTTGAAGTCCACTCATCTTAAAGCTGCTAAGGTTAAGAAACATTGCACTAGACTCTTGGGGGTTTTGAGGGGGTGTGCAGGGGAATGGAACCAGCACTGACAGCAATCACAAGGCTGAGTCAAAGAAATTTGTTGATTTAGGGTAAATTAATGAAAATCTTCTGCCAAGGGCATTTAGTTTATTCATTTCCTGGTGAAAATGGGGAGGAAATTTGTGTTTACTAAGACATTCCCAGGTTAGTCCTGTTCAGGCATCTGCAAGTGGTTGGACCTCTGAACAAGTGGACATCTATGAGAGCACCTGGATTGTATGCAAAGTCCCCCTCCCAAAAGAGGGGAAGAACTGTGGCAGCTCCAAGTCTTGGCTAGGAGGCTGGAGAGGAAACTTACTGGCCTTCCTGGGCCACATAAGGAAATATCAGTAGCTACTGCAATTGCTTATATCTCTGTCCATACTATATAGTGGATGAATCTTCCAAATCCAACTGAAATTCTACTTTCCATCTTTATTCTGCCACTGGCATATGCATACCATGTTAAAGCTGCTACCTCTGGAGTTTTCCATGCAAATAATCTGCAATGTGGTTTCCAATGGCTCCAGAAAGTGTCTTTTGATAGAAATAAAAAGATACCTTGCTTTATGAGTGTTGCTTGCTTAATGAATATTGTGCTTTCTTTATGTCAGCTATTTTGATTGCTTCTGGCAAATCTTTCCTGTGGGTGACCCTAGGGCTGATCTAATAACTTTTTTCTTACCGTGTTTGTCTTTCAGTTCTGCAAACAAGCAAAACTGGGCTAGCAAACCTAGATTTTTATGGGCAAGCTCAAAATGATCCATCATTTTTCTCAATGGAAATTATCACCCTTTTTGGTGTGTGCAACCAAAGCTGAGGAAAAAGTCCAGCACCCAAAATTTCAAGTTAACTGTAAATATTTCCACTTCCCGCCACTCTGTTTCTTTACAATAGTTTTATATATTATTTGTCTCTGCTTTTGTTTCTCTACCAGGAGTTTTCAGAAGAAGGCAGAGCCAGCATTTACAGATCTGTGTTCACCAATTCATGCAAAGAAATGATGTGCTATATGGACTTCCCTTTCCCAGAGAATTTTCCCAATTATATGCACAACTCCAAGCTTCAAGAATATATTGAACTATATGCCAAGCATTTTGATCTTATTAAATACATACAGTTTAAGGTATGTAATTACAGCATGATTGAGAAGGGATTTTTAGCAATTGCCTGAATTTGTGGGCCTGATAAATACTGATCTGTGCTGTTTCTTAATGCTCCTAGATAACAATCAGATGGTGTTTTATTATTTATCAAATTTATATGGGTTATTGTATTGCTGTTTAAAAACAGTTTTTGAATGCTGCCCAGGCTCATATTTGTGAGATGGGTAACTATATAAATTATTTAAATAAATAAATCCTTGAATGTCTCTTCAAAGACACATGTGACCAATATTAAGAAGCATCCAGATTTCTCTGTCTCTGGCCAATGGGATGTCCTGACACAAAAGGATGGCAAAATGGAATCAACTACTTTTGATGCTGTCATGGTTTGCTCTGGACATCATGTGTATCCTAATATCCCAGTTGATAGCTTCCCTGGTAAGTGATAGATATATTAAATAGATATGGAGAAAACCACAAATGACCTACTGAGAAATTATTGAAATCATTGGAAGTTACCATCTGACTGGAATGAGCACCCTTCAATATTGTACAGATAATATTGAGTGTACAGTGTGTTAGTTTCCATACTATTCCTAATCCTGTATCTCGGGGTTTGGGCTCACATGAAATCCAATTCACTTACAATTGTATAGGAAAGCATCCATAGTGTGATAAACATACCTGTCTTAAACTAAATCAGAAGCACAACTTAGAAGGGGTGGGATTGTTCTTCACTCTTGACACGGAAAGGTTTATATTTTTCATAATGACTAAACAGAAGTAACTTTTGATTAATCATAGCAGTGAAACATATTTTCTGAATTGTTTGTGTGAATGATACAAGACATGCCCATACTTTTTCCTGGATGCAGCTAAAATGCCATTGTATTTCCTTTCTTCTTCAAAGCAAAATTGAACCTACAATTAAATACATAACATTAATATATCAGCTTTACCTGTAGCAGTAGTTGCTAGCCATGGGGAACCAGGTTGAGATCATGGCACATGAGAAGGATTTTAAAAAACATATTTTATTATTGCACTATCCCACTTGAAGTCCCTCCCCTCAAAGCTACAGAGAAAATCCCATTGGCTAGCAATATTCTTCACTTTTAAGGCAATGGAGCATTCAGATCAATTACTGTAATAAATAGTAATAGTGGAAACTGAGATGACAAGAATGGTATCAGTGGGAAAACTCAAGATATGTACATCCATGTCAAGCCTCACTGTGTTTTCAGTCCATGCATCAATGATTTTAATACTTTGATTTGTTGGAAGATTTCATTTGTTACAATATTGGTTTGTTTTCATACTTTTTCCATATAGGGTTAGAGAAATTTCAGGGTACTTTTTTCCACAGCCGGGAATACAAAGGCCCTGAAAAGTTCAGGGGGAAGAAAGTTCTGGTGATTGGCCTAGGGAACTCTGGGAGCGACATTGCTGTTGAGCTCAGTCATGCAGCCTCTCAGGTATTGCCTCCATCCTGATAGTCCTGCTATAATTCTCAGTGTAACCCATCCAAAACTGTGCCATTTCCTAGAGGATCCATTTCAGAGAGGCTTAACGTTCTAAATTTGCATCACATAATGAGGGAAATTAGGGATTATACAATTCATGCAGAAGGATCCAAGCTTAATTTCTGACACATCCAACTGAAGGAATTTTCCATTAGTGTGAGATGGACCCATCGCTCTGAGGCCTCGGAGAACTTTTGCCAATCTGTCATAGTGGTCTGAGATGGATTCACATTGTGTTTAACCATAGCTTAACTGGAGCTGTATTTTCAATATTAAGCCGCAGTTGATGGCTACAATAACAGAGACTGTATTCACTTAATATATTAAGCCATAATGAAGCCTAAGTGATTTGTATAAATAGCAAATATCTGTGCACTCTGGATTCTCTCAGCATGAGAAACCTCCACACGGTGAAAATAGAAGGGGGCTGAGGTGATGGCATGCATGGCCCAGGGTTTCATATTTTTGTACTCCTCTTTGTTTTTTAAAGGTTTGCATCAGTTCTAGAAGTGGATCCTGGATAATGAGTCGTGTCTGGGACAAAGGCTACCCTTGGGACATGCTAAATTTAACTCGCTTTGAAACAATCCTCAGAAATGCCCTTCCAACAGCCATCACTGACTGGCTATATGTGAAGAAAATGAACAGATGGTTTAAACATGAAAACTACGGTCTGATACCAGTGAATAGGTAATGTACTGAACAAAAGAGCTTAAAATGAGATTCTATCAAAACATATCCCCTTTGCCGGATTTGTACTGGTGTGTGAATGTATTGCTTATTTAGAAGGCTTATATTCAGCTTTTGATAGGATAATCTTTTATATAGTTTTCAAAAGATTATAATAGGCAATCTAATACAACAATCCAAAGCCCATACAACAAAGCATACTTCAGCTAATTCCTAATCAAGTCAGAGTGGATTTGATAATTGAAAATAATGGAAATTGTTTCTAACGTATCTGAAGGGTCCAAGAATGGGAAATCTACCTTAGCATATGAATAAGTCATTTGTAAAGTGAAAGCAGGGGAGACTAGGGAGTAACATTTAATTTTAATTCTCATATTAATATAATTATAACCAAATCAAATTCAGTTTTTTCTATCCTCTGCTTCTGGTAGTGTAAACCCTGAAGACACAAAAGTTAAGCATGGCTTTTGGTCCAAAAAAAGTTCAATATTCTCGATATAAAAGTTTCTCCTTCTTTCTTTTTTGTAACCTAAGGTTTGACTTATTTTCCACATCCATTTAAATTGCTCCTAAAATCAGAAACATTCCACACATACATATATGGCACCATTTTGTACAATGCTAAAATAATGGCACATTAAAATTTCTACAAGAAATTGTGCCCATATCATTTTTTATATGATATCTACAGATGCATAGTAGAATCCTTTTTTTTTGATAACACTGAACTCATTTATCTTTAAATAAATTTGTGCTTTGAATTATATGAAACAAATAACATACTAATTAATAACATATTAATTCTTACAATGTTATGATTAATGTAAATAAACTTTATGGATTCATAATAGGGCAAACTTGTTCATCTTTATAAATTCAATCACTTATGGATTGAATTTGTAAAGATGAACACGTTTGCTCTATTCCCTGAAATAGAATAAAAGTTTACCAAAACATTTTGGCAAGAAAAATGTCAAGTATGAACATTATGTGCAATGGTACTGTTTCATATTCTCTGAAAAAAATAGCCTTAAAATGTCAATCCTGTTATCTTTTAAAAAGAAATCCACATTTTAAATAAATACATTTCTAGATAAAACTGTTATAACAACAATATTTTGACTTTTCCAAGAAAGATAGGATAAACTGTAAGAAGAAATCTATAAATAAATCATAGTCTGTCTGAATTGTTAAATAGTTTAAATATTCTTCTGAAGTGCGTTTGATTTGTGCAAGGCACATGGTTCACTTTAAGCAAACACTGAGATTAGAAGAAAATGGTCAAAGTTCAAGAAAATTTTCCTATCCATATCAGCTCAAAGCCAAAATCTAATCAAGAAAATGTTATATACACTTTTATGTCAATCCCAATAAGCTAACACAATTTCACTCCTTAATTTTTATTTTGGGGATTGGTCTTGAAAGCTTTAGTACTTTAGCAGAAGACTTGTAGAATTTTAAACATGTTTTCTGGGGAATAGAAGTATGTTCAGTGTAATACTCCCTAGTACAACTCTACAAGTATGACTTTTTAGCAGCAGTCATGGATTGTGATATAGAGCCCACTTAAAGAATTTGCAACACAAAGTCTGAGTCTTCTCAGACACAGCCCTAGATTAACACTATATGTCAATTCCTATAAAAAAGATGAGGGAAGAAATAAGAGTATTAGAAGAAAGAGAATCAAAGACAAAATGATCTAGGAACAAAGCAACACCATTATGCAAGTCAATTTAGTGAGGATAACCAGCATCCTACCAACATTAGCTAATAAGTGGACTGGCCTATTGGAAAACCCCATTGGCCTGATTCTCTACAGTATTGGCTAACATGGAGAAGCATTAGCTAGTGGATAAACCGGACTGCTCATAATTTTTTTTCTAGGCTAAGCAATATGATCAGAGTCACTTTCAGTTCTGCCTTTAAAGAGAGGTATAGACCTATTAGAGTGCACAGTAGATACTGGCTTAGTTGAAGGGGCCACAAACCACTGGACCTAGCTTGCTATCCCAGTAGGTAACAGGGAAAAGTATACTTTGGAAATGGAGCAGAAAAACACACCCCACGGGAGGTGAATGTGGGGTTAACAGAAGGTGATATCATCTGTTACTCTTCTCTTGAAATGGTTGCCCATCTTTTTGGCTATGGAAGCAGATAGCTGGAATTGCCCACTGTCCTTCTCAAATTGATTGTCCATTGCCTGCTTTCACTGTTGCTCTGTCAGGGGGTAGGGGTGTGCACAGTTATGGAGGGGTGGAGCTGTGCATGCTGTTGTGATGTGTGTGCAACAACATCATTGTTGTGATGTGTGTGCTGTTAGTCTCCTTTCTAGTACTATAAGTTCTCTCACTGTAATGTGTTCCCTTTGTTTGCATGAAATAATGGTGTATGTGTGATTTTTTATCAATTAGCAAATTGTTTTCTAGATTTCATCCTGTTTCGCTACTGCATTTCTTTTTCCAACATCTTTTAGATGCACTTGTGTTTGGACTGATTCAGACAAAAAATTTGCTAGTTGTAAAACAAACCCATTACTATTTCCAATTTAACCTTAATTTGCCAGTTTTCTAACTGCTACACAGCAGACACACACCCAGATATATAATTTTGCTGTTGTTTGTTGCTTTCTTTTATTTTTTCTACTTTGTTACTCCTTTTTTCTTGTTCTATTTTATTGAATAAAGCAAAACAAAAAAAACCCAAATCCTTTCTCATAAAGCATGGGTCCAAAATATGATATGCTGATGATCCTAGCTGCATTTCTTGTGAATTGAGCTTAAAGTTTCCCTCTTTACATCTTTTTATGTAGATGTGCAGTGAGTCTGACATCGTGCTCATTCCTTATAGACCCATATAATATAAATATTCCATTTCTTCTGAGTCCTCCTTAAACTCCATATTCCTTTTTCCAAAAAATCTCATATGCTGATCAGATTACAAACAGCCTTATGTATCACCCCTCTCCTAAATGGCTAGTTATATATGTGTAAGTATATGTGAAAAATATATACACGCATAAATACAACTGCTTTCCTCTTCTAGCTTTATTGGCCAATATCCAAATAATGCAATGATACTATTTCTAGTCTGGGAAACTGCTGAAGTTTCTTCCGGATGCTGGAAGATCCGTTACATCTGAACCAGTTCTAAATTGCTCTGAATTTTCTTTTCTATTGCTCTAATTAAATTTACCAATGATTACTGTATATTTTATTTCATTTTTTTTATGATTGTTGCTAAAAGAGCTGAGTTTTAAACATGAATGCCTTTGCCATTCTGAATCATGCACTTCCCTCTCTTTCATACTTTTTTTCTTTCTAAGGTTTTATAAAATGATTTTTTTTTGTTTGAAATGTTTCATATGCTGCCAGGTAAAGACATTCCAGTATGTTGGGTTCCACAGCGTCCCTGACATTGTCTCATTCTGTCATTATTGCTTTGCTTTTTTGAGTTTTGTACACAAGAAAGGTGGAGTAATAGTTTGGGAAACCTGCTCTAAGGGAAACTGTCAAGAATTCTGTAAAGATCCTGAAGTGAGCAGGGAGTGGAAAGACAAGTTTCCCAAGATTATTCCAAGAGCTAAGAACAAGCATGTTTCAGTGCAAAATGGCTAAAACCGAGCCATGAGCTTGAACGTTATCCAGGTTGGGAATAGTTGGATCTGATCAATATGGATCTGACCAATTTTATGGGAAAATGTAGTATCTTGGGAAAAAGATGAAGCCATGAGGGGATTCACTAGATTTGGCCCACAGCCCAGATATCATGCTTTAAGATATGACATATTTCTTTTTTTCCCATGAACTATTTTTTCTTCATATTACAAATTGTTTATCCTTAACTGGATCAATGACAAGGCAAACATTCACAGCTTTTCAAGGCCAGAGGCCACAATTGGTCTTTAAATGATATGATGGGGTTACATCCCAAAAGTGATGAGGTCCAGGCAAGAATTATGATTTAAATTTAACTTAAATTAAGTTTAGTTACAAATATATTTGATAATTCTTTCCCTCTGTCACATTAGAATTGTAATTTGGTAGCAACTCTTGGAAGCACCCTTGAAGCATATTTACAAGAGATCTCAGAGCTATGGTTTTGCATGTTAACATCCTGCAAGTATTTATCTAAATACATGCACAGTTTTAAAAGTAACAACTGGCTGAGTAAGTAAACGTGGATAATTTCTCTTGAAGGTAGGGTGAAATTCCAGGTGGAATTATTATTTCAAATATTCTTAACTGAATAAACAATTAAGTTTCAAACAGTAGGACAATGTGACGTAAACATTCAAACCTGTAAAAAGGAACATGGGGAAGAATAAAATGCCTGAGAATTTATATCATAAACAAAATAAGCAAAATGCATTGGATCAAATTGTTCAAAAGTTATCTTCTTTTACCCTCTGTTCAAAAAGAGACAAATTATAAAGTTGATGAACAGCATGTATCAGCATTCCACTGCTGCAGGTCAGGTAGAAAGGATCGAGACTTTCCAAGAAGCAACAAAGACAAAAAATGATCCCACCCTAATTCCCTTTCTTGGAATCATGAGACAACAACAACGATGCTTGCTCTTTTTTAGAAAGTGGTGTCTGCCAATTTAAAGGGCCCCCTCTTTTCTCTTTCTGCCTAGGAGTCTACGAAAGGAACCTGTATTCAATGATGACCTCCCAAGCCGCATTCTTTGTGGCACTGTTGTGGTGAAACCCAATGTGAAGGAATTTACAGAAGCTTCTGCAATATTTCAAGATGGGACTGTGCTGGAAGGTCTTGATTATGTCATCTTTGCTACAGGCTACAGCTTTGCCTACCCCTTCATGGATGATGAATCCATTATAAAGAGTAGAAATAATAAAGTCATCTTATACAAAAATATCCTCCCCCCTCTGCTAGAGAAACCAACCATGGCCATCATTGGCTTAGTCCAATCACTTGGATCAGCCCTCCCAACTGCAGAGCTTCAAGCTCGCTGGGCTACAAGAGTATTTAAAGGTTAGTGTGATGATAATTGTAGTGAAGTTAATAGTGTGATGATAATGATGATGGGAAAGGTAACAGCATTCCGTGCGCCTCGGCGTATAGTCATGCTGGTCACATGACTACGGAAACATCTTTGGGCAAACGCTGGCTCCCTCAACTGTGAATCAGAAATGAGCACTGCCCCCTAATGTTGGACAGGACTGGCAGGGTACTTTTTACCATGATGATAAAGCTGAACATCAGGAAGTCTGTGTTTCACATATCACTTATAATACCTTCAAAATAAAAAAATTATTAACCCTAATCCTCCAGAGCTGGCTTATATTCAGAGTGAAATGTGTTGTCCGATATGGAAGATCGATGATCAAAATCTATATTTTTGTTTTGGTTAAAAGCAGCTATGTAATCATATTAGGGCCAAAATATTCTCAGTGATCTTCTATCTTCAATATTTTTTGCATGTACCATTCCTTCTTGAAACTTCTCTCTGATTACTCTTTGCCTATAGCCAGCTTCTCAAATCATATTGAAAATCCAGCCTGTGTATTTTGAAGTGATCCATTATAGCCTTCACTTAAAATAATGCACCATTATTTAATATTAATAAAGAGGTGGATAGAAAAATGTGCTTATTGTATCTGTAAAAAAGAAAATGAACATTGAATTATAGCCAATTCTTCCTTCTTTTACAGGATTATGTAAGCTGCCTTCATACACCACCATGATGGATGACATAGATGAGAAAATGGGGAAGAGGCTCAAATGGTATGTATTAATTGTAGATATGTAATTTTAAATCTCTACCCATATATGAAATAATCATACCATCACTCCAATCCTAAAAAGTACTTTGGAGACAATCCACTACAGTTTTTTAGCCTAACCCTGAGAAGGAACAAAAAAAAATCTGCTTCTTATAAAAAATCTGGATGAGTCTGGTAACATCTTTTCTAATACGTTTTACTTAAAGGCATAAGCCTTCATGAGCAATAGCTCACTTCATCAGATGAAGTTACTCCTTTTAACAATTATAATCCTCTCATCCTCACATCACCCCAGAAAGAAATAAAACAGACTGAACAATCACAATCCACATCCTTGCTTCCTGTTCTATATATTGTCAGGTTATATGAAGAAAATAAATAAATCCCAACAGACCTATGAAGGAGACCAGAAAAGGCATCAATCCACTTTCCCCTTGAAAGATCTGAAGCCCAGTGCTGGGCAGGATGAGAGCAGAGCTTTTGCAAACGGAAAATTAATCATCCAAAAACCCCATGGAGCTGCAGTGGTTTTTTTAAATTTGTTTTTCTTCTGGGCTTCAGCGGTGATTGCTCCTTTTATCTGTCCATATATCTGACTTATGACTTCCTAACAGAAACTAACATTAAAGGGGGGGGGCTTTTCTTAGTTTTTCCTTCTTTTTCTTAGAAATGCTTCCACCAAATGTTCTCCTTTTTTTTAAGGTTTGGCCAGAGCAATACCCTGCAAACAGATTACATTATCTATATGGATGAACTCTCCTCCAGTATAGGTGTCAAGCCCAACATCCCACTTCTCTTTTTGAAAGACCCCTGGCTGGCACTGAAAGTGTTCTTTGGCCCTTGCAGTCCATATCAGTTTCGTCTCACTGGGCCAGGGAAGTGGAATGGAGCGAGAGATGCCATCCTAACGCAGTGGGACCGAACGCTGAAGGTCACAAGGACACGAACTGTACCCAACTCTCAGTTTTTCTCTTTCTTTATTTTGCTCAAAATCCTTGTCATTCCATTTCTTATTGCTGCTGTTTTTATGGTGTTGAATTAAGTAACTTCAATGTCAAACCAGACAATGCTGTAGAATTTTAAACTATGCTTTTATTGGAAAGCAAGATATTCTTGTTTTTATAATAAAATTTCAAAATAGTGCTGAACACATGTATATAAGGAGTCCACATAAAATTTGACAAACATTTCAGAGATCACCATTCTATGAGCAGATTCCTGTGCAGAAGTCAGATGTCTAGTCTTTCCTACAGCCTAAGCCAAAAGGCCATAGAGAATAGTGGCCAGTGACCAAAAGGGAAAGGATATATATGTAACAGCTTGAAATGGCCAGCAGGAATCTGTTTGGCAGATCCAGCTATTGACCACATCCCTAACATATGTGAATTCCTATAATCACAACCTAAATTATACTGATTCATCTTTATGCATTTTTGTTGTTCAGTCACACTTCATGATCCCATGGACCAGGCCTCCCTGTCCTGCACTGCCTCCCAGAATCCTCCCAAACCCATACCCATTGCATCTACTAGATATCTAGCCATCTCATCCTCTGCCATCCCCTTCTTTTGCCTTCAATCTTTCCCATCATCACAGTCTTTTCCAATGAGTCCTCTCTTTGCAATAGGTGGCCAAAGTATTTGAGCTTCAGTTAACAATCAGGGTTGGTTTCCTTTAGGACTGACTGGTTTGATTTCCTTGTCCAAAGGACTCTCAGGAGTCTTCTCCAGCACCACAGCTTGAAGTTATCAGTTCTTCAGTGCTCAGCCTTCCTTATGGTCCAGCTCTCACAGCCATATATTACTACAGGGAAAGCCATAGCTTTGACTATACGGATCTTTGTCAGCAAAGAAATGTCTCTGCTTTTTAATATCCTGTCTAGGTGTGCCATAGCTTTTCTCACAAGGACCAAGTGTCTTTTAATTTCATGATGAGAATCACTGTCTGCAGTGATCTTGGAGCCCAAGAATGTAAAATCTGTCGCCACTTCCATTTCTCCCCTTTCTATTCACCAGGAAGTGATGGGAACAGATGCCATGGATCATAGCTTTTTAATGTTGAGTTTCAAGCCAGCTTTTGCACTCTCCTCTTTCACCCTCATCAAGATGCTCTTTAGGTCCTCTTCACTTTCTGCCATTAGAGTGGTATCATCTGTATATCTGAGGTTGTTGATATTTCTCAGGGCAATCTTAATTCTGGCTTGTAATTCACCCAGCCCAGCATTTCACATGATTTCTGCATATAAATTAAATAAGCAGGGTGACAATATACAGCCTTGTTGTATTCCTTTTCCAATTTTGAATCAATTGTTGTTCCATGTCTGGTTCTAACTGTTGCTTCTTGACCCATATACAGGTTTCTCAGGAGATAGGTAAGGTGCTTCCATCTCTTTAAGAATTTGCCATAGTTTGTTGTGATCCCCACAATCAAAGGCTTTAGCATAGTCAATGAAGCAGAAGTAGATTTTTTCTGAACCCCCTTGCTTTCTCCATGATCCAGCAAATGTTGGCAGTTTGATCTCTAGTTCCACTGCCTCTTCAAAACCCAGCTTGTACTTCTGGTAGTTCTCAATTCACATACTGCTGAAACCTATCTTGTAATATTTTGAGCATCACCTTGGTAGCATGTGAAATGAGTGCAGTGGTATGGTAGTTTGAACATTCTTTGGCACTACCTTTCTTTGGTATTGGAATGTAAACTGACTTTTCCAAATTTGCTGGCATATCGAGCGTAGCACTTTCATAGAATCATCTTTTAGGATTTTAAATAGTTCACCTGGAATACCATCACCTCTCTAGCTTTGTTGTTAGTCATGTTTTCTTTTACGCTCCAGGATGTCCAGCTCTAGGTCAGCAACCATTGTGGTTATCAGGGACATTTAGATCTTGTATAGGTCTTCTGTGCATTTTTACCATCTCTTCTTAATCTCTTCTACTTCGATTAGGTCTCTAACATTTTGTCCTTTATCATGCTCATCTTTGCACAAACATTTACCTTGATATCTCTGATTTTCTTGAAGAGATCTCTAGTCTTTCCCATTCTATTGTTTTCCCCTATTTCTCTGTATTGTTCATTTAAGAAGGCCTTATCTCTTCTTGGTATTTTCTGGAAATCTCCATTCAGTTGGGTGTATCTTTCCCTTTCTCCCTTGCTTTTCACTTTCTTTCTTTCTTTCCTTAGCTATTTGTAAAATCTCATCAGACAGCAATTTCTCTTTCTTGAATTTATTTTTCTTGGAGGAGTTTCTGCAGCTACCTCTTGTACAATGTTACGCACCTCCGTCCATAGTTCTTCAAGTACTCTGTCTGCCAGATTTAATCCCTTAAATCTATTCCTCACCTCCACTGTATATTCATAAGGGATATCACTGAGGTCATACCTGAATGACATAGTGGTTTTCCCTACTTTCTTTAATTTGCCTTATCAATAGCACTTCATAAGACCATATCACCCTCATTCAGACCTTTCTCTTTGTTTCCAAAACACATGCACACATTTAAATTGTTCTTTCAATTTAAGAATATGTAACATGTATTCCTTTCAGTAACCAGCCATTACTCTCTTCAATTGCATTTTATTGCCAGTATTCCTTTCACAATAATCACCACTCCTCCCTGTCTTGGCTCGACTGGTTTTTAAAGATTTCTAAGGAGAGAACCAATATAGTGTAGTGATTAAAGACACTTACTAGAAACCAAGAAGCCATGAGCTGTAGTTCTGCTTTAGGCAGAAAACCAGCTGGATGATTTTGGCCAGTCATTCTCTCTTAGCCCTTGGGAAAAAAAACAGTGGCAAACTGTTTTTTAAATGAAAGAAGCCATGCAATCAAGCAGGAATTAAGTTTTACTTGAAGGCACACCCACATAGAAAAACGTTAGCCAGGGAGAAGAGAGGAGAGCAAAGCTCAACTATATAGAGGGAAAAAAATCAGAATATGAGGCTTGGAAGGTATCTTTGAGATTATCTAATTCAGCTTCCTGCCAAGTGCAAAAATCCACAACCCCTCAGATGGCTTCTCAAGCTCTGTTTAAATATTTAAATGGACATTTCAAATATGTCTCCCACCTTTCAAGGCAGTCAATTAAAGTCTGTTTCTTTACCATTCAAACCCATTTATTCTTGTCTTCTACATGACAGCTTTGCAGATACTTGAAGGTAGTTGCAATATCCTTTTACAGCCTAAACATATCTACTGCCTTCAGTTATTTCTCTTAGTTTTTTTTCCATCAGATCCTTTCAACTTGGTTGTTCTTCAGTGATATTAGCATTGGTTTTTTTTAAAGTATTCCAGTAACATTTCTGGAGTTGGTCTGGGATTTTTGTTGTTGTTGTTGTTTATTTTTCAATGTTAATCACTACCCAACCATGTAAGGGACAAAACTCTAATTTTAGGGCTTCTCCCTGAGCTGGTAGGAATGAATGAAAAGGAAGAGGGAAGGTCTTTGGTATAGCAGTTGGAAGAAGTCCTCACACTTTATCGTATGAATATGATGACTGATACTTGGGCAATCACACCAATAGAATTTGGTGAGGGAGGCAGGATTGGCTCACAGATGAGCATCATGGACAACTTATAGTCTGCTGCAACTTCATGATTTGTAACAAGGAATGCTTTTTTTCCTTTGATCTAATTCTCTGATATTATCATCTATCTGTGATAAAATGCATATTGGAATTAAGCAGTGGAAGTTCTTAGTGTGCAGTGGAAAAATCGTAAATCCTAATGATTTAGCTTAGAAGCTAATAGAAGCTGGAACAAAAGTAAACACACATATAAGATTATGCAAAAAAGATAACTTTTTATTTCAATTGTTTTGAGGTACAGGAACCAATATTAATCCTTGGGAACAAATGTATCATTTGCTAATAAAATCTTTTTAGAATATATCTTTCAGCAGAACAGGAATTAGTCCATTAAGTGCATGGGAAAACAAGCAGATAAGTTAATCCCCCTTTTTCTGATGAGAAACATATTGCAATTCTTGCTGCTACAAGTATACCTCGCATATCTCATAAAGATTCATCCTTTTTGGCTGACAGCTTTTGGGGATATACAATTGTCCTTCAATGGCTCCTCCTGATCTTTTTTATTAAAAAAAATTCCATGTTTCAAGGCTGTAAACTAATGCTGGACAGTTTTCTTACTGAAACTCACACACAAACTTAATTTGATTATTGAAATAACTTTCTGGATTCATATAATATACTGAATTACAAACTAACCAACCAGTCTAAAAACAGAATGCCACTCTCAACCCATAACTTTTCAGAGTTCATACGAATCTTTCGTAAGTTCATATGCATTTTTTCATTTATTTATATATTCATTTTTTATAGCTACCCTTCTCAATCAATGACTCTGGGCAGTTTACAATAAAAATATATCAATATCAAGAACAAAACATACTAGACAATAACAATATTAAAATCTAAAATAAGTATATATAATAAATATACATAGCAGCTAAGATACTTGACTAGTGAACAATAAAGCCAGGAAATGGGGCCCTAACTACATTCAGTGCCGCAGGCTCAATAATATTTGTCTTTAGAGCTTTATGAAAGGCTAGCAGGGTTGGGGCCTTTCTAACAGATATTCTAATATCTGTGGGGAGGATATTTCATAGGACAGAGACTGCTGCCAAGAAGGGCTGACTTATTGTCCCTGCCAACCAACACTCTTTTGCTAATGGGATCTTCAACATGCCTACTAGATTCTGTTGCATAAGTAGAGACTCTTAGAAAAAAGACAATTCCTCGGGTAGCCCAGTCCCAAGCTATTTAGGGATTTATAGGTAACAACCAGCACTTTGAATTGCACCCAGAAACATATTGGTAGCCAATGCAGCTCATGCAGTAATAGTGTTACATGTGCCATATATCTGACACCACTTACTATCCTTGCAGCCACATTCTGTACCAATTGAAGTTTCTGAATGCTCAAGGGCAGTCTCATGTAGAGTGCTGCAGTAATCTAAATGGGAGGTCTGACATACCACCAGAAAGCATGTGAAGGCTCTTCTAGCCACAGCTACCACCTGCTCTTTGAGCAGCACTCATAGTCTAGGAGGACCCCCAGATGGCCCACTGGTTGTGTCTGGGGTACTGCAACTCCATCCAGAACTAAAGGTGGAAGACCCTTGTCTCCAGAAGGTCCAAATACCACAACCACTCTGTCTTTTTAGGGTTGAGTGGGAGCCCATTTCATCCCATCCAGTATCTAGCAGTCTTTAGACACTGGGATATGACATACATGGCATCACTCAAGGGGCCTGGAGTAGGAGATATAAGGCTAGGTGTCATCTGCACATTTATGATATCTCAGCCCATATTGACAGATCACCTCCTCCAGTGATCTTATGTAAATGTTAAACAGAAGGGGAGAGAGAAATGAGCCCTGTGCACTTCACAGAGTAGGGGCCACAGGCTAGATCTCTCAACACTAACTGGAACCAGCATCAGATAAAGGAGAAAACTAGCACAATACAGCACCTCCCACACCCAATTCCCAAAGCCAGTCCAGAAGGATACTGTTTTTGATGGTATCGAATTCCACTCGGAGATCAAGAAGAGTGAGGATGGATGCACTACCTCCATTCTGCACCCACCAAAAGTCATTCTGAGTGCAATCGATGCTATCTCAGTCCCAAATCCTTGTCTGACCCTGACTGAAATGGGTCTAGATAATCTGGCTTACCTAGGATTCTCTAAAGCTACCAGGTGACCACTCTCCCCATCACTTTCCCTAAAAGGGAAAGTTGGAGACAGGAAGAAAGTTGTCCAGACTCCTTGGGTTGAGTGATGATCCTTTGAAGAGGAGGCACACCACCATTTCTTTCAGGACCAGTGCAACTACTCCCTTTCTGAAGTTAGAGTTAACTACTGCTCAGACCCAATCACACATCCTCTCCCTCATGGCCTTAGCTAGCCATGAGGAGCAAGGATCTAACATGTTCAGCATGTGGTTGAACTGGCAGCTGAGAGACCTCTATCCAATTCCTCAGGTTCTACAGACTCAAACTTGGACTATCACTGCCACCCCCACCTCCCCTAGGATCTTGGCTGGTGCCAAATTCAGAAACCAACTGTGCAGATCTCAGTGAACAGAACTCCACCTTCTTGTCTTGTCCAGGTCTCAGTAATGCACATCAAATCAGACTTTTCCTCAACAATTAAGTCATGGATTAAGATGGGTTTATTTATCAGCAGCAGTCAACAAATCAGGATCTTGAAAGCCTGCCATCTTGGACCCAGGACTGACTCTGGGTGAATGGAATGTGCCACAGGAACAAAAGTCCTATGGCTCAGTCCCCAAGAGCAGCCTTCTTCCAACTCCCACCACATTTTCCACTACCTATCACTACTGGTATCCTATGGCCTGCTCTCATCCTCTCAAAGCCCTTCCCATTTCCCTGTTCATGGTAATATATGTTCCAATGTATGGTTTCTACCTCATACACACAATTCCAGAGAGGTCTTGCTACTCAAAGTACTTCTGCCTATCACTTAGCTCTTATGGGCAGTTAAAAAGCCTACCCAGCACTCAGTTATAATCCAACAGCACTGAAACAGTCTTCTCCTACTAGACTGTTGAGCACCTAAGCATTCAACCTGCGCCTCCCCTTCTCAGCTCTCACCCAAGAACGTGGGCTGCTCCGTTCACTAAACCCTAACTAATCAAGTGATTCTCTTTTAAATAAGTAGGTAGCTCAGCAACTGGAGGACAGAGCGGTTAGTAGTTTTGAAGCATGGCGTTAAGCTTTATTTTATAAATCTCTCCTGAGGTTTTGATATTTAACTTTAAATAATTGTTCTGTGGTAAATGCCTTTCTCTCTTTAAAAAATTCCAATTGATTAAAAGATAGGCAGGAACAGTATCAACAATTAGTTTACCACACACTAGCATTCACATAATCAAATCATTTTTGGACATAATTTATAACCACTTAGCAGGATGAGCCATAGTAACATGAAAATATTAGAATGCTCAGTTTATTTTTAACATTTTTCTAATCTCTTTCCTTAATTGCCTATTAAATGTGTGTTTGATCAGATAATCTGAATTAACCACATTTTCTCTCCTAATTATAAAATATTCTGTGTCAAAAGTGCTTATCAAATGCATTTCCCAAAGTTTGCTCATTCTCACCTCATATCATCAATCAGAATTATTCAAATATCTTCCCAGACCAGTTGTTTGTTCATATTAGATTTATATCCCATCTTTACATTCAGAAGTTCAAGGCATCACGCATTGTGCTCCCATCTAATATTTTCCCTCTTCAACAACTCTGTGAAATAGATAGGGATGAGAGAGAACAAATGTCCCCAAATCATCCAGAAGCTTCCATGGTGAAGGATAGATGAGAACCTCAGTCTCTCCAGTGCCCCTCAAAATGCTTAGCCGCCCTGTCTGCTTGCCCCATTGTCAAATGGGCAGGCAACTATTTCAGGAAGGCACAAAAGTCCCTATCTATTAATCCACCCTCACCTTCCAAACAACCTCTGAGCACATTTCTCTGCTACACAATTTTTCTGAAAAACATTTTTCCCTCTTACATCACCTGGAGGTCTATTGCCCATTTGAAGTACAATGCTTCATCGAGTTACAGGCTAATCTCAGCAGTTCATTGGTTAGTTTGTAGAAGTACCATCCCTGAAGCTAAGTCTGTGCCTATTAGCTCTAGTACCTTGTAGACCAGTATTTCTCAGTCTCAGAAACTTTAAGGTGTATGGACTTCAACAGCTTGGCTGGAGAATTCTGGGAGTTGAAGTCCACACAGATGTTGAGATTGAAAAGTTGTTGAGATTGAAAAATGCTGTTTTACATCTATCAAGTCCTTCCCAAGGATTTGGGATAGGCAGATGTTTCTGTTTATTAATATTAAGATTGGTGCTATCTTTACTTTCTTTTGCCACAGTCATTCTATTTGCATGTCTCTGTTCTTTCTCTTCTATTTTTAGTATTATTTCCATGCTTCCTTATTCCATGTTTGTTATTTATATTTTAAAATAAATGCAGTGATTTTCCAGGCACTTGAGATAGGTGAGTTTTACTCTCAGCTTCCAAATAACTAAACATTTCTATCACAACATAGCAATGAAATGATTAAACTATATTTATTTTAAAAAAAAATAAAGCAAAGGGAGAGGTAAGAAGCTGGGAAAGAAAAGTTTCAAACCTACAACATTTGACTTATGAAACTGAAATTATACTCACTATGCCATCACAAATAAAATCTTGCAAAAAGATATTTCATTCATCTTGCTTTTAATGTCATATTTTTAGTCCACATATCTGTTCAAAATTATCTCTGGGGTGAGGTTGGGCCAATTGGGGCTGGGGAAAAACATGCCGTTCTTTGTGGTTTGTTCCTCTTGGATATTCTCTGCTCTCTATGGACACTTGGATTGAAAAGGAAAAGCATTTGCCAGGCAAAAGGGATGTCTAATTAATTGCTGGATAGTACATAAGAAGAAGGAGGCCAAAACAGCTGCCAAAAAGAAGTGGAAAGTCTTCAAGAGCCTAACACTGTTAAAGAACGGAAGGGAGAGCATGGGCTTAGTCAAAAAAAAAGTATCAATTTCTAAGTCCCATAGAAGGAAGAGTGGTCGATAAGTCAGGATTGTTTTCATTTAGCTGCCTATGATTTGCTTGCATGAATTAAGCTCACTTTGCTTCTGCCAGTGCTCTAGAGTAGTGTCTTTCAACCTCAGCAACTTTAAGATGTGCTGACTTCAACTTCTAAAATTTCCCAGCTCATAGGAATAAGATAAAATCTCAGTTCACTGTGCCAATTTAGCCTTTTCCCCCTTACGCTAATGGCATCCAACAATAAATATATGTGAAGTCTTAGGTTGAGGGCCAAGTCTCGAAATTAACAGTTGGGGATCAGACTGTCACTGTGAGCTATTTCAGGTAATGCAGGAAACCCTCTCCCCAGAGATTGTGGTCTCCCTGAAGAGATGGATACAATATCAGCTGAGCTGAATTTTTTAGTACAGGAATTCTTTTTATGTTCCTTTAGCAATCTCATATCTAGAAGCAGGGGGCCTTCTAGCCAGTACATCCAGAGTTGATGAGTCAATGATATTTTGATAATTATCTCCTGCCTGCTTTCTTCCCTCTGGGGCTTCTGCTCAAAAATCTTGGTCAGTAGAAGCCAAAAAGTATAGAGACTAGCTTCCACCAGGGTCTGTTGGCCAAGAACTTTGAATACCCTAGAACTTCCTCAGGCTCCCTCAGATTGGAGATCTTCTAGGCTTGGAGAACATTGAGGGGCTTCAGGTTAGACACCTTCAGCTGTAAGCGATTAGGCAGCCTTTTCAGAAGTTGTTCAGTCTGGAACCACATCACTGAATGGTACTAGGGAAAATTGTTTGGAAAAGAAGGGCTGCAGGCATATCTTCTCTTTCAATCATACCAAAAACTAATATACCCCATGTGTGTGCCTTTGAGTCAGCATTGATTCCAGATGACTTCCTGGACATGTCCCTTCATTTTTATTGGCAAAGTTTTTTGGAAGTAATTTGCCCTTGCCTTCTTCCTAGGGCTGACAGTGACTGGGCCAAGATTACTCCTCTGGCTTTGTGTCTAAGAGAGAACTTGAACTCATTTTCTCCTAGTTTCTAGCTTAGTATCTTAACTACTACACCAAACTGGCTCACATGTATGACTTTCAACCATACTGTAGCTGGTTTGTACATAGGTGTGATACATAGACTATTATAACCTGCTTTAAAAAATATAAATCCTGTTATAGATTTTTTTCCCCTTCCTTTGGAGAAAGGAATGCATCTTGCACAAAGGCAGCTTGGTCAGTCCCTTTCTCAGCCCATGGATGGAGGCAATAGGAAACCACTTTTGAAAAACCTTGCCAAGAAAACTTCAGGGACTTGTTCAGATCATCTCCAAGGATCAAACACAATTGAACAAAAGAAAAAAAAGATAAAAGATGTAGTTAGAGGAAGCCTATTAAATGGGAAAGCTGCCTAGTTGATCCAATTTACTCCCTATTATTGCTTAGCTGGCTGAACCTGGAAGAAGTCAGCTGGAAAAAATATTTAAGATAAGCCAAAATCTGTTAGTGTACTGGTAAAAGATGTAGTAACAGAGAAGAGTATGAATAAATATTACCTTAGATTAAGTTCTGGTACAGTCAATAATGGTGGCTTTGCTTCTAGGTAGAATTTGTTTAACTTGAATATCCAGTATAAAATATAAGATTTCCTGTCCTTAGGGTTGAAAAAGACCAAGCTATCATATTGGGAAAAGAAAACAGAGGATTAATTTTCTCACCCATCTTTTATCTTAGTGCTGCTTTACACATGGACTCATTCTAAATATTGTAGCTATTCCATGGATCATGGAAAGAAGATTAAGTAAGCAGGATCAGCATTTGAAGGAAGCAGAGAGCTCTGTGTTTTTAAAAAAAAGGTAGAAGAGGGATTACAATAACTGGAGTTAAATAAACCTCTTACCTCTAAGAATCTAAAGCTATTACTTTATGTTCAAATCCCCAACCGTTTTTTTTTCCTGGCAAGTTCCTCTCCTTATCCTGTCTTCTATGTGTAGAGTATAATATTTTGGTTCTTCCTGGCACTGGTCTTCTAATGTTTCAAAAGAAGGGATTTTAAAATTCTTGCTTATTTCATGCCATCAAACACATAAAGAAAATATCAGGTTTTGGAAGGCTGAATTGCATTAACCATATGAAAGCTCACAGCATCCAACTTGAATACACACAAGAAAGACTGTGATCAGATAGGAAGTTGACTCTTGTCCCCAGTGCAGCTCTGAGGAAGATTTCCTGTCTTGAGTGCCATGTTCTCAAGCTGGCCTTAGCCCAGAAGTGAATTTGCAGTGGTTCCAAGAAGCTATCAGTCAGGACTATCAGGGTTATCAGTCATTTGACATTTGAAGAATTTCCACAGTGTGAAAGAGTTAAGTATTCTTTTGCATGCATTGCAGTCTTGATTACACTTACTGTGGCAACTTCAGTTTTAAAGTACAGTATCAGAATGTTAATTATTGTCATAGGTTCCTTATGTAATCAAGAAACAGCTCGTAAGATTACAGAGACAAAACAAAAACTCTCAAACTTTGAGGCTTTTATAGAAATGAACCAGATCTCCTCTCTAGATCCAGATGATTTTTAGCACTGGTATGGCCTCTTTCTGAACTACTAGTCTCAGTTAATAAGACCTTTTACTGACAGGATCCAATTAGAAAGGACTACACAAATATTTTATTCCTCATCATTGTACATTACTGGGCTTCAGTAATTTACTACGGAGAACTATGTCAAGAAGATTTGTATTTAGGCACTTCAACCACTGAAAATACTCCAAACAAATGAAACCAATATTTCCCACTAATGGTGTTGTGCTGTGAATTTTTATGTTGGCAGTATTCCAAGGTTCAATTTGTTTTGCCATAGTGTTTGGTTAGAATTTAGAAAAATCAAGAATTTTCTAATATTAGTCATTGATCTGACATTGATACAAATTCTCTTAATGGGTGTTAGAAAGAAATTTGTTTTGTTCTGAGGTAGGATAAAAAAAAGAATGTAGAACATAGGAAGTCGCTTGAAGCAGAGGTAAAGTTTTTTTTTGAGAGCATCATATAAGCACAATATCAGCTGATCGGTGTGGCTACTTTGAGCCCTCCCCTGCAAGCCCCTTGTTGTTCAGCCATTAAGTCGTGTCTGACTCTCCATGACTCCATGGACCACAGCATGCCAGGCCTCCCTGTCCTCCACCATCTCCCAGAGCTTGATCAAACCCACACCCATGGCATCCATGATGCTATCTAACCATCTCATCCTCTGCTGTCCCCTTCTCCTTTTGCCTTCAATCTTTCCCAGGAACACATTATTTGAGACAAGAATATACTAGACCAAGTGCCATACCACAGTAAAAAATACATACCAATTTGTTATTCATGCACCTATAAGAAAATCAGACCACTGCATGGTCCACCTCATCCCCAGCTACAGACAGAAATTTAAAACAGCAAAGCCTATAGTCAAAACACTGAAGAAATAGTCTGAGAATGTAAAAGTAAAACTACAAGTGTGCTTTGATTGTACGGACTAGTCTCTTTTTGAAACTGCTTCAACAGACTTGGATAAATACAGTGACTTCATACATCAGGTTTTGCAAAGACACATGTGTGCCTACCACAACCTTTTTTCATACAACAACAAGCTCTGGTTCACAGCAAAACTCAAGCAACTTTGCTGCAACAAACAAGAACAAGGGATGGAACACTGTATAACCAAGCCAGAAATACATTGACAAAAAAAATCAGAATAGCAAAATAAAACTACTCTTTGAAAGCTTAAAAATCAACTTTTCAGCAAATGATTCTGCTTACATGTGGATAAGCCTACAGAACATCATTGGCTACAGGAGTTCTTAGCCCTTGGCTAAGGAAAGCCATTGACTAGCAGAAGGCCTGAATGTGTTTTATTGCAGGTTTGAAAAACAACCACCATCATTTAATTTTAACAATCCCACCTCAACCACATTAACAACAGACATTTTCTTTACAACCACATCCACCACGTCCACCCCTCCTTCTCAGCTCCCCTCTCCTCCTGGGCCCTTACTCCCTCTGGGGCCCCAACTCTTGTGATTCTAGAAAAAAGAAGTACAAACACACTTTCAAAAACAATCAGGAAAGCACCTGGCCCAGATGGCGTGACCCCTTCCTGCCTGAAAACCTGTGCAGCACAAGTGGTCCCCATCTTCACAAGAATCTTCAGTAGGTCACTAGAACTATGTTACTGTATGTCCATTCATGCTTTAAACATTCTACCATCTTCCTCACTCCTAAGAAGGCTTCTATCAGTGGGCTAAATGACTACAGACCTGTTGTATTAACATCAGTATTGTGAAGAAAACTTTTGAAAAACCGGTGCTGATCCATCTGAAAACCATCACAGATCTGCTGCTGGAACCTCTGCACCTTGCCTATTGAGTAAACAGGTCAGCAAATGATGCTGTCAATATGTCGCTATATTATATCTTGCAATGTCTAGACTACCCAAGGACCTATGCATGGATCCTTTTTGTGGATTTCAGCTCAGCATTTTTTTTAACACCATCATCCCAGAAATCCTTAATAACAAACTGACCCAGTTCACTGTACCTGTCCATAAAGTAAGGTAAAGGAGACCCTGCCAGTCGTGACCAACTCTAGGGTGCGGTGCTCATCCCCGTTTCCAAGCCGAAGAGCCAG
>JANHZU010008427.1:23076-40905 GCA_032468055.1 Acrochordus granulatus | reverse complement strand
CCGATGTACAATTTAAATTTATTATTTATTTAAAACATTTATATAGCCACCCATTATATAGCTATTCATCTTAACAAAACTCTGAAATGAGGTAGGGAAAGAAGAAAGGGGAAGACAGGTTAATAAGATTCCCATTCCCAGATTATTCTTACCACTTTTTACATTTAAGACAGATTTCCCTCTGTTGACAGAGACAGAGACCCTCTAATGATGGACAGTAACCTACCCACTTCCTGTCTTCCATATATTTTAGACTACAATCCCTATTGTCTGTGACCATTCACCATGTGGGCTGGAGGATAGAATTTATAATTCTAAATATATTTGAGGGTATTTCAATCTCTTTATGTTGAAAGGGCAACATGGTAGATAGTATTCTGATGTATGTGTTTGAGACCTGCCCTATTTTGACACCATTTTGGTTTAATATTTTAGAATTGTGAATAGGATGCTTAGAAAGAAATAAGGGTCAAAGATAAAAAAAAAGACACAAAAGAGATGTTGTATTACATTTCAAAAAATTCAAACTTAACTGAAGTTAGAAGAAATTCACATTTATCATAAATGGGCAGCTAAGAAGATTGTTTTACTTCAGGGGAAAGACTAATATTCCTGACTTGAAATCCTGAATGAAAGATAACATCATTTTTGTATAGAAGAACTTTTGACCAAAGCTGTGGGAAATAGGATTTGATGTAGACAAGATTCAATTCATTGTTTTAAAATTTGAGTATTGTCATATGTTTAATTGTCCTAATTGTGTTAACTTTTTTTACAGTTTACTTTTTTTTCTGGTTTGTTTAGTTTTGTTCTCTGAATTATCATTTATTATTGTACTTGGTTAGTCTTTTCTTTTTCTCTTCTGTTTCTGATCAAAAAGCAATCATAACATTTATTTTTACAAATGGACATGGTTGGGATTGTATATGTTACATATTTTGGCCATTTCCCAGAGTCCACATAAGTCCTCTCTCTGACCCCAGAACCACCAGGAGGTTTTTTCCTTGCTTTTTTATCTTATAAATTGCCTGGAAAAGACATCCCAAGAAACTAGGGCAGTGACTAACCAGGAATTCTGGAAGATGGTCCACGCAACTTAAAGTTTCCAAGATTGAGAAACACTGGACTAGAGATATAATGCCTTTGTGAATAATTCAGACCCAAGGGTAGATGGGAAGGAAACCAGCACATTTGGGGAAGCAGAGAAGCTAGAAAAGAATGTAGAAGTTGTGCACTAAGATTTTCCTTTGTTGCCAATGAAGATCCTTGTGGGAGACCTCTAGATCTATATTTTAAGATCACACATAAAATTCCTCTTGAGATAGTAAGTTGGAAAAGACTGAGAAACCTTTATTCAAGTATATATGCAATTCAGGAAGGAATGATCTCATGTCCTCAGCTCTGATCTCCTGTCTTCATCTCTAAAATCTTATATATATCCCCCTCCATAAAGTAATTTTGAATGATTAACTATTCATAAATAGAGATGTGGTAGGAATAAGTAAATAAAAGCATAGTGTAGACATATTTGTTACATTCAGTGTGAGAGAGACCTATGCATATTTATTGACTCTTTTCTTCTGATATATCTAGAGTGGTACTTAAAAGTTTGTGAACCATTTTGGATTTTCAATATTTTTGCATAAATATGACCTAAAATAGAGTTGCTTTGCATAGTGAGATTGACAGTATCAATTTAATAAATAAATAAATAAATAAATGAAATCTGTTTTCCGGATGAGTACTTAAACTAGATAAAGAGAACCCAATTAAATAAATGAGTGAAAAACATTGTATTTGTGCGTTTAGTCATCATGGAAAATGATTCAGTATTACATATTTGTGTGTGACAAAAGTATACAAACCTCTAGAATTATCAATTTTTTTGAAAGGGAAATTAGAGCCAGTGTTTTAATCAAGAGGATGCTAATCAGGTGTAAATATGGGAGATCCTGTGTTATTTGAAGAACAGAATTCTACTAGTAAAGTCCAATCTTCATAACAGGGGTGTGTAGAAGTGTGGCTCAGGCAAAGGAGATTTCTCAGGACCTCTGAAAAACAGTTGTTGATACTCACCAGGTTGGAAAAGGTTACAAGAGTTTGGATTTTACCAGGCTCCAACGTCAGAAAGATTGTGTATGAATGGAGGCAATTCAACCCCATTGTTCTCCCCTCCCCAAGAAGTGGTCAATCAACCAAGATCACATTGAGAGCAAAGTATAATATTTTTAACAATTTCAGAGAATTGTCATTTAGCAAGCTGTGTTGTGAAAAGAATGGTTGTCATGCATTTACAATTTGTAGAATTTTTCACCTTTTAAAACAAAATCAATCTGATACTGGATACAGGATGAGGAAGAGTGGCCAATTAGTTTGTCATTCAGATTGGTTTAAAGTTAGAGGTTTTAAAAGGCTGGCTTGAGTTCCTAATGTTGCATTTGTAGAGCCCAGTTAATGTTATCAATCTATGAAATCTTGATATGGCAGTAAAGTAAATGGGCATAATTTTTGCCATCCTCATTGATGATCCATGATAACAGCCCATGGAATTAAGCAGTTCTTTCTTGTCATTTGTGGGCCAGGTTAAGGAAAGATTTCCCAGAGCTCCAGTTCCCCTCCCGTAGTGGCACTTACCAGTGGGGGAACACCAATCACTCTAAATTGAGCCGTGTTTAGGCAAATTATGTATCTGCATAATCTGTCATTTCATGACAATCAGAGCTGGGTCACTTTGAAGGCACACATATTAACATTTGACAGCAAAATAATTGTATTTGTTAAAATAAAGTTTTAAGTTTTTACTCCGCATTGACTTTCAATAAAACAATAAAAATGAGATAAGACAAAATGTAAATTACTCTCAACATAGTTTATATGTTGTATGACTGGGTAAAAATACGTTTAGCTTTATGGGTGTCAGGATCCTGACTCATTTTCCTACAGATAGAGATCAAGATTAAGTCCTGTAAACTGTACATATAGCTATGTGATTTGAGCAAAACCTCTTATTTTTCTGGATTTCTAATTATTGTTAAAGTAGGTAAAGTGTTTTTTCTCAAAAGAAGAAAAACAGTAATAATTTTATACACACCCAGAAGCGCACGCACACAAACACACATTATTGTGAATTAACAAATGATAATTTAGGTTCTTCACATTGTGATTGTCTCCTGTATGTGTCACTATCATATGTCTTCACATACACGGAGGAAATACAAAGAATCCTTTTCTACTGCTGTTACATCTAACATAATGATTCTTAAAGTTCACATTAACCTTGACTTTATCATACTGCAGTTATTCATGCCACCCAAATTTCAGGCCATGTTCTTCTAAGGCCAAAAGCCTTCTATTTCTTAGCTTCTTCTATTTCTATTTCCATTCTTTCATTCAAACCAAACAGGAAGATGCAAAATATAATTTCAGATCGGGGAAACCCAATCTTCCTCTTTTCCTTACATCTTGCAATACCTTATATTTAATTTATGGTTCCCCCCCCAACACACACATTTAGGTATATGTTTTTGCCATTTTTCAAGTTATCAAAAGAGATATTGTCTGAAACAAAAGTATCATTCTAGGCAAGACATTCATTTTTATCACAGAAATTTTCTCCAACAATGACAATTGTAGTTTCTCCCTTCTTAACATATATTTTTTAACTTCATTCCATGTCTTAACATAATTATTTTGAAATAACATATCATTCATATTTGTCATAATGATATCCAGATATTTTACTTTCTTCTCATAAAAACTCTTCTCATTATATTCATCAATTCTGTTTGTTTTTCTATTTTCATATTTTTGTGAATATCTTCATCTTCTGTTTGCTAATCTTAAAATCTGCTAATGCACTGGATTCTTTTAGTTTTTCCATTAATGTTTCATTAAAGGATCTTCCAAAACCAACACCAAGTCATCTGCAAAAGCCCTTAACTTCTAAGTTTCTTTTTAAATCTTTATTCCCACAGTTTTCTCATCTTGTCTTGTAACTGTATTCAATATTTCAAGAGCCAAAATAAACAGGAGAGGAGACAGTGGGCATCCCTGTCTTGTGCCTTTTTGTATATGTATTTATAAGTATTTGTAAGGCTTTCTTATATCTCCATTAGCAATTATGTTTTCTGTGAAGTATAAATTGATCTTACTTATTTTATAAAATTCTTTCCAAAGTTCATATCTTCCAAATCTTTGAACAGGAAAGCCCAGTTCAAATTGTCAAAGGCCTTCTCTGCACCTAAGAAAATCAGTGCAGCTTGTTTTTCATTATGTTGCTTCAAATATTCCAAAATATCCAACACATTTTAAGATTGTCCTTTAATTGTCATTTAGGTTAAAAATCTTTTCTCAAATATCTTCACAAGAATCCTCTTGCTCTAAATCTCAAATAAAATTCCTTTTCTCTCAGTTCAATGCCAAACTATCTAATTCAATTTCCAGCACTCTGTCCATAATGTCTTACTCTCCAGAATTTGTGAGAAGTGACACTTGTTTTTTATAACTTTCCACCTTCTTCTTGACTACTTTCATTTATTTCATGTTTACAAATTTTTCATCCCATTTTTTTTGAAAACTGTCAATTTGGTATCTAGTGATTCAGTTAACATTGCCCAATTCCTCAAATATTTTCTGAAGTAAATCTGGTGTAATTCTTCTCTCTATGGATTACTGTGGCAATGCTCTCTTCCTCATTGCTATTTCTGTAGTTCCCATTGTAATACTTGTAATCCCAAGCAAGAGTGTCTCATTTGCAAGGGGAAAGTGTAAAAGCAAACTTCCCTCCTTTTTTGTTTTGTCTTTTTGTACCCTTAATATTATTTACTAAAATGGGGCTCCGTAGTTATAAATGGGGCTCCGTAGTTATAGTGAGCATCACAGCCTGGCTCATATTATCTTTATCTTTTGCTTTGTAAAATCCACCAATTCTCTGCACCCTTTATTAATAAACAAAAACTATTCCCATAATGGCCTGGTTCATTTGGCTAGTTTAATTCTAATTTATTCAAAAGTGCTTTCTCAAAAAAAAAAACCTTTCAAACTATCTCCTTTATCTGTTTTAAACTTTCTTACATCTACTGCTTGTTAAGCTTTGTGCCAAAACTTTTTAAATCTTCTGAGGGTTCTTTGCTTTCCAAATACTAGATATACTGCGGCATAGCAGATTTGTACAAATTATCACAGCACAGACCTTCCCCAACAACAGCTATTGTTCTTTGCCCTTCTAAACTTAGCAAGGTGATGTGGCCATGTAAATATATCTTTAATAACCAGTGCTTTAATACTTAATCCTAATCCAAACAAAAGTCCCAAAGTCTGTAAAGTGGCATTTAATCTTTGCCTTCTTCCAAAATTCTTCCAGTAGTTGGGATGAGGTGGTTGCTCCTTTTCTGGTTGCTGTTGAGCTTCCAATAAAGTTCCAAACTCCAGGAAGGAATCCCACCAGGATATGCTGCTGACCGTAGTTGTGATCCTGGCAGTTGCCAGGATCTCTTGCCTCCTGGAATAGTTCTAATTTCCAGACATTGCCTCTGCTTCCCTGTTTGTTGTTTTCTGATCTCCTTTTCTCCTACACCCCTCACTCCCATTCTCTTTCTTAGCATTTTCTTTTGTAAGCAAAGGGCTTGAGTGGGGTGTAGCTGCCCCTAGACATCAGCATGTCCTTGAAAATGCCAGGGTGTGGATCAATTATTACAGGCCTCTGGAATGCCACTGTGGATGCTTGTAAATAAAGTTGTGATTAAATTAATGCATGAGGGAAGTGGGATGGGAAACATTTCTGCCTGGCTATAACTACTTTTCCCAAGTGCAGATAGCAATCCCATCTTCATTTCCTTACAAATCTTTAAAATACCTGTTTTTCCTCTTTTTAGTTCAGAAATAATGTTGACTCACCAAGTGGAATTATCTTATCTTGCCACTCAGAAAATCTCTCTTTAGCTGTAAATTAATTGTATCTTACAATGTTTAAGAAAGTGAGACTTGTGCAAATTTTGTGTCCATATTGGCTTCATTAGCACTGTGATCTTCGTTGAAATCCCTTGACTCCCAGCTGCTCAACTCACAAGTTGACTGCAAAAGCCTCAGTTCCTGCAATCTCCTCATAAGGAGCAGCTGTCTGGAGTGCAAATGGACAATATCACAATCTCTCCCTTATCTGGAAAGACAGCACTGGCCAGAATTCACCATCTGACCACCAATATTAACCACAATGCTGTTCCCACTCCTTCAAGGACATCCAGTCTTCCATAGTTCCTCACTTGGAAGCCCCACCAATTTCTTTCCCATATTAATCATGTCATAAATAATTTAGACTGAAAATATAATTTTAAAAAATTCATAATCCTTTTCTTCATGAAAGCAATACAGAAAATCTCTTGAGGAGAAGCAGGAAAATACCCCCTCCCCATATTTCCATCACCCTGAGTCTTCTTATCTCTAGTCACACCAATTGTGCTGAGCTTCAGTGTTTTGGAGGATCATAGGCTTGAGTTGTAGAGCAGCAAGGACATCAGCTGAAAGTGGTTGCCAAAATATTCACACAAGGCAGCAGATACAAAATGATTGAATATATTTTTAGTATGAATCAACTGCTTTCAGTCCCTACTTCGTGACAGCAGAGCAATGTTGCAATGGACAGTTGATATATTTATAACTTTTTGTGCCGTGCTGCTGTGATAGCTAAGAATAGCTCTTTCAGATTTTGTTGTTTTGATTTTGTAAAAAAATTATTTTAAATTACAAAATGCAAAAACCCAAAATATATTTAAAAACTACAAAACTACAGCTACCTAATTTCACAAACACACACCAAAAAAGGAAAGGGGAAAACTATGTACTATGTCAAACAAGTTTCTAAATTTACTTTGGAAAGCAAAGTTCATAGTTCTTTACATTACAGATTCTCATAAAATCTTTAATAAATCATTCATCCCTTGAATCCAATACTTAATATCAGGAATATTACTGCTTTTCCAATTTCTCATAATAATTTTCTAAGCAACACTCATGGCTCAATACTACCTTAATTCCTCAAAAATAGGTTCCAAAGTTTCAGGAGGTAATTTACCATCTTAATCAATAAAATGAGTTGAGGCATATATCACGTCTGATACTTTATTACATTCAATTCCTTCTGCCTAGTTGAGACTCACTTCTTTTCCAAAAGATGGACATCAAAGTTTGGTTCAGGCCCACTGTGGTCATCAACTTCAGTTCTTTTGGCTTCCCCAAATAGTTTGTGAGTCTTTTCATTTCTTGTATTTTTTTTTGCAATCATAGCTGGTGATCTGGGGATAAATCTATTGGCTCCCACTAAATTATTTCTCAGAAATGCAGCCCTTGGCAGAAAAATTATTACTCATAAACCAAAATATACTTCAAAGTGTGCATCATGAGGAGCATTCTAATAAATATTGTGTATCTTTGACAAGAGTTTTTGTTCATGAATAGTAACATTTTATTTTAATTGTTCTAGGAAGAAATCTTGTATCTACCTAGAGGATAAAAGGCAAAGCTGAAATGCAAAGCAAGATGATCATTGCAATTCTTTTTCTTTTTAATATATTAGTGTTAATATTCAAACTCATAAACGCTCATGGAACTGTACCATGGAAAGTTACAAGAAGAAACCAACAATTATTACTGAGAAAAACAACCCCATCAGATTATATGGAAAACAAGCAAATTCACTTTTCATATTGTCCATACTCTCCTCTGGTAGGTTTGCTCCTTTCAAATGAACAAACAGATTAAGCACTTTATTGGGATCCTTTAAGAACACTCCATTCCTTTGGTCCTTATTTTAAAATCTGAAAATCAATGAAGAGTTGTTTTCACTTTAACAGAAGTTGTCTTTCATGTAACTTTGGAGTAATGGTCATGTAGCTCTTAGTACTGATTTTTCCAAATACATATTTGTTCAATTGTTAACCAGCTTTCAAGATCACATCTTTTCTAAGGCAGTTTTGAACATAAAAAAACCTTGAAAGCATAATAAAATAATATCTAATACCAACCATTTCAAGCAAAACCATTGCCAACAAAATACAATTTAAAACATCCAGTGTAGCAGATAAAAGCAGCAATGACCAGTGCTTTGTAGTAGAGTAAATGCAACAGCAAAACAAATTATGTAAATATTTTTTTATTTATGTAAAGTGATTTCTGTGTTATTTGTAGTTTTTGCCTGAGTGCAAGAAGATCTGTGGATCATTCTCAGCACCAGCATCAAGTCCCAGGATAGTCCTATGTAGAACAGTGCAAGGGGGTTCCCATTTCTTGGAAGAACAACTCCTGGCTTAGATCTGCCTGGAAAGGAAATGGCACTCAGGACTTGAACTGAAAGTTCTCCATATCACCTACTACTTTGAGCAAAGATACATTGAGCAAAGATACTAGGACCACAGACTGGAGTAGGGAACTACAACACCCCAAATTAAGCTATAGCCATTGTTTGCAAGCACCTTTGAGGAAGTAAAATTGAGGAGACTCACTTCTTCTTCACTTGCTGCAGAGATAGGCAATCTGCTACCCTCCTCCTGTCCTTGCCATTAGCTATGCTTTCTGGGATAGATGGGAGTAGGTTCAAAGAACTGAAAGGCTGCTATTCCAATTTATTGCAATATTCTCTAGCTTCAGATAGCTGCTCCAGGCGATTCTGATGCTGAAGAAAGCAAATAGTTTAGTTATGATTCCCTTTGTACTTACTTTGTTATGGTTTAGTCCACTACTTGTTCAACCTTTCATGGCCCCATTGATTGTAAACTGGCTTATTTAGCACCTTATTAAGTGAACATCTGGTTCTTCTCTTTGCCAGGCCTAGGAAAGGAAGAAAAACTTAGAAAATTGGATGTCTACAAGTGAGGATAATATTGGAGTATGTACTCATTTTCTTTGAAAATGTCTTCTCAGATGTTTTCTTCCATGCATGCAAGTTAGATAAAATTCTACTTAAAAATTCTAAAATTCTGTGAATAATCATAGCTTATTGTTGGAAAATATGCTTTGCAAACTTATAGAAAATCTGGATATTGGGAAAAGGCACCTCTCTGGGTCTGAGATTTATCAGAAAATAAGAACTCTAGTCAGCCTAAAATTCAGAAAGAGGAATGCTCCCCAAATGTAGGGAGGTGATTATATTGTCTTTTAAAGACTAATTAAGTTATTTGGGGACAGGTAAAATGTAGGGAGGATTCCTCCTGCCCAGCTCTCTACTACAGGCCTAAGAAAATAATTGCCAAAGTTTATTCTGTTGTATTAAGTGCACCTACTTAGTCCTTTGTTCTAAGATTCACGGTGAAATCTGAAGGATGTGGAACCCTCCTTTCAGAGCTCTAAGCTGGCAGCCGTTGTAGGACACTCCAGTCTGTTCTGCCATTCCTGTTTGTATATTGAAATAATCTTACAGTACTGTATATGCATGATTTACTATGTAAATAATTGAAATAATCTTACAGTACTGTATATGCATGATTCACTACCACTGTGGTAGTGGTGAATCTTTCCGTGGAAAACCTTACATTACTTTATTATAGCATAGCAAGGCAACCTTGGTGTATTTGGGATCTTGATAGCTACATTGCCCTCTCAAACCATTAACACTGTGCAGCTCTGAAAGTATTTAATCCTTATTGGACTCTTTCATATCTTTCCCTAGTATTAATTTTGATGCTGTTCTAAACTTTTGTTTTTAGCTTCTGCTTGATTCTGTCTTCTGCTGATTTTTAAATATTTGAGGATCTGCATTCAAGACCAAATTGAATGTTCCTTTAATACCAGTGCAGCAGCAGCTTCTTTTCAAGGTGAAAGGGAGGTGCAAAAGGAGGGGAAAATTTATCAGGACTGCAGTGGGCAGGAAAGGTTAAGAGTCTCTGCCAGTTACTTTTTTATTTTTTATTATTACAGTTATGCCAGAGTGATTCTTGTGTTAAAACTTCTCACTACCTAGAACCTCAGAGGGTGTATTGGCTATGAACAAAGATTAGTATGAAGAGAAAACAAAGCAATACCTCTTCATTCATGAAACAGTTGCAGATACATAGATCCACCAGCCTCTTTGCCTTGTTCTTCCTCTCATCCTTCTCCAAATTCAAATGTTGTAGATCTGTGAACAAAAATTGTACAATGCCTCCAGGAATTTTACCCAGAGTTGCTGCATAAATAAAATAAATTAAAGGATGTGCTAACAATGTTTATTATATAGGTCTGTCCTGAGTTTTCACATCAGCAACCTCAGTTATTATTCAAAGCACCAGAAACTTTTATTATTTCTTAATTGTCAGTATCCTGATTACAGGTTGCATAATTATAGTGTTGCTACTTGTAGCAGAAGCTTGTTAGGACAGAAAATCTGAAACCGAAGCTCCTATACAATTTCCAAAAACAGAACAGGAATCGTACAAGTTTGTATATATGTGTGTGCATGCATATGACATATACATGCACACACTTGATGACTTGACCAGACTTTACTTGAAAGAACATAAATCATGATTGGAATCTGAAAATCAGAAGCTTGATACATTTAAACTACCATCCCTATCAAGCTATATATGGATGTTAGGAGATGATGATTGAAAAGTGGTTGCTTTGCAGACAAATTGCAAGTCAAGAAGAAAGATTGGGGGGGAAGAAAAAAGAAAAGAAAGAGACTAGAGTTTTAAAAAGCCTTGATATTTAAAAATATTTTCCTAATAAATTAGGACAAAGTAGGAGAACAGATGATCGTCTCATAAACCTCCCTTGCTCCCATCATAGGAACAACGAGAAATTTCCATAGCATATGAAACATCCATGGTTAATGCCTCCTCAAAGACATGATGAATGTCTACTCAGGAAACCCAGTTCTTTCTAGGACTTTCTAGTGGCAGTAATGCCTGCATTCTCTAGCCTGGGACCTCTCCTTGCTGGATTAACACATATAGGCATAAACTGTTTGGCTTGGCTTTGGTTAGCATGGTGGGTGAATCCAGCCAATGAGTTTATAACAATACACCAAATTTACTACTTACTGAATTGTATGGCCATGACACTATGGCAAAGGAGCCAAAATTGTAGGCTGGCGGGACTGTAGTCCTTACACGGCTCCAGAATTGATGGGGCCTTGTTTTGAAATGTTTGGAGTTGGATGGATTTTGGTCCTGCCAGCTTTTGGAGTGTGGCCTTGATGAAGCTAACAGAAGTTAAGTGTGCCTGCACTGTGGTTGTGCACCCAGTCGCTATTTGAGACTCCCACAATTTATAAATTAGTAAACAATAAGACCATTTCCTTTCCCTTTTTGTTTGCCATTTCCTTATGGCAACTTTACTCAACATGGTGCCCTCCATACATGTTGGCATTGCAACTCCCAGAAATGTTAACCTTTGTGGGTTTCCAGCACAAAATTGGGTAAAGTTGTTTTAATACAGTATTTGTACTGATACACCTGTCTATTTCCTAGCTATGCTTCTAGTTTTCTTAACATGTTTATGATTGATATTTCTTACATATGGTTCCATTTCTTTTCTCATTTTTTCCTTTAACAGTGGGATTCAGTATGCACTTTAATATAATTCTATTATATTTTGTTTTATTGCTTTTATGTAAAGTGGCACACACATTAACTGGATTAGAAGCTCTATATTGTTATTGTGCCTTTTATTATGACTGTTGCTGGTTCACTGGTATGAGGTTTATGTATTTGTGCAAGTGTTTAATATAGCGATGTTGAAATATTTATGACATACAGATCAGTATAATGCACAGACACAATAAATTACTATAATATAAATTACCACTAACCCTGTGGGCACGATACAGAAATCACTAATGTCAATGGCAAATGTCCAATCACTTTTAAGAGATCAGAATTTTGCCCTTTCCATTCATGCTGAGAAGGTCCAAATACCATTTCAAAAATCCAAGAATTAATTAGTATAACTTGTGATACAAAGAAGGACTAAATTAGATGGGATTTAAAAAATGGGCCATTGGAAGCTTTTGAGCTGTGCTTAAACGGACACACGTCTACACTGAAGGCTACAAATATCGTCACTTTTTCCTCAGTTTATATAGTTTTTATCACAAAAAGTTCTTTTTTTCTTTGATTATCTCTAGAGATGGGCAACTCAAGCATTCTAATCCCTGCATGGATACCCATGATCCCACCTACACCTACCCTATCAGCCTGATCAGAACATAAGTTTGCCTTCCAGAACTAGAGTCATGAGATGTGTAAGACTTGAAGGCTTAATGCTGCTACATTTTTTTACTAATTAGTAATATAATGCTGCTAATTAAACATAAATTTCTGATATTCTAAAATAAAGTTAACTATCATCTATGAGCTATTTACATTATAAAAGCCTTTAAAATAAACTATCCAGAAGAATCATAAAATCAATTACAAGTTAATCAGGACTTCCTAAAAGGCTGGAATGTTGGGAATCCACAGGAAAATTCCACAGGAATTTCCACAGGAAAAAGTTATTTTCTCCAGGGGTGAAATATCCATTTTGAATTCAGAAGCAGAATTTTCTTGGCAGATTAAGGAGGTGGAGGACCAAGAATTTGCACCAGGGATAAGAGAAGTAGGATGGCTTCTTATCAGAGGAAATTGTTTGAAAGTTTGTCCAGTCCACGATCTGTTTTAAGATTAAATAAAAATAAAGAGCGAGCAGGGGCTTGGACAATCTGTAGATATTTTTTGGACAGCAATTTAAGTATGCCTGTTATTTAGTCTCAGTCTTCTTCATTGGGAAGAGATATCTATCGCCTTATTTATATTAATGTAGTATTTCTCTGTTTAATTGCCTATCTCAATGTACATATTGAAATGTTGTGAACATTTATGCTCCATTTGTGTTGTTTTATGGAATGGGTTATCTGTTTTTTGATAAAGAGAACCAAACTCCCTTTGGGTTTTATCCTGCATTGATAAAATCAGTGTTTCCTAACCGCTGACTTTAAAGTGCTCTCCACCCATCTTTGCATCAGCAGAAAATTATTATGTTGGCATGACATTGACTGTTCTTATGGTAGATTGCTGCCCTATGTCTATTGCTCTGTTTCAAATCATTACCAGCCCCCTGACCTCTCTCCAAGCTATCAGGATGTATCACATGTTGACAAAACCCGAACAAACTTCATTCACCTAGAGCCCACCCTTGGGCAGTATCAGGACAAGGATGGAAAGGCCACTTTAGCAGCAATCCAGCTATGGACAGCTTGAGGATGAAATAAAATGGAGGAAAAAAGAATTTATAGGGCATGGTTGTGTCATGGTTGCTTGAGTGTAAGTGGGGAAAACCTTAAAGTAGAAGTATGAGAGATGGGCTGTAAAGATCCAGACAACTGCTAGATAGTAGTAATTATTTTTTCTGTATCCCTTTGCTACCATCTAGTGATCATATGTGCTGCTGTTCAGTCATGTCTGACTCTTTGCGACCTTATGGGACTGTAGCATGCCAGGCCTCCTTGACCTCCATTGTACCCTGGGGTATGCTCAAATTCATTTTCATTGTGTTGATGATGCTATCTAACCATTCTATTCTGTCCCCTTCTCCTTTTGTCTTCAGTCTTTTCCAGCATCACGGTCTTTTCCAATAAGTCTACCCTTATCTTTATCAGCCTGGTATCTTCCAGATACAGAGGGATAACCAATGAGCTACAGTGCTAAATATATTTAGAGGTCATTGGTTTGGCAAAGGTGAATCTAGAATTATGTTTTAAGACTTTCTTGGGGGGGGAATTGCATCCGTTCATCATTCTTATATCAAAAGCCCCACAAACCAGTCCACACATAGTGTAGAATATGAGGGGAAAATACTATGAGAGCAAGCAGATGAATGCCTTTTCTGTTGTAATCAGCTGTTCTGTTCATGCAAGAACCCATCAAATGGATCTCTTCATACACAGTTGTTTTCAAAGATTCCAAGCAACCGCTGATAGTTCACCAAAGCTGAGTTTTTGCAAATTCAGATGAAGCTCAGAAAATGGCAACAGTTGAACAGTGGGATAAAGTTCCTCCTCCTTCTGCCCTCTGCATGTCCACTAACATTTGCACATCAAAATGAAAAAGTAACAAAAGACAAGGTTTCACAACAGCTTGGAACAGGATTTTTTAAAAAAAAAGTCAAATTATTTCAACAAGTATTTTCAACAAAACTATTTCAATCATGCTTGAGGACTCAGAGTACTGTAAATTATCCATGAATACAACAGAAGAATGTGCCCAAGCAAGAAAGATCAATGAAGATGGTAGGTGATTAAAATTGGGGAGGCTAAACATGAAACCTCTGAAAAATCTAACACTGTCTCTCAGTGTTAGTCTCTCACTGCCTCTCAGCTGTCTCTCTCTCTCTACCAGAATTATTTACTGACTCTCAGAGGCTGCTGACTTAATAGTTCAGCTTTCAGTAAAATTCTTCCTAGACAATTCTCTGTTAGGTGAAGGATTGCTTGATTAAATATTCCTCCATTAAAAAATAAAACATTTTGTACATACAGCAGAGAAAACTAGCTTGTAATGGTGAAACCTAGATTAGAAACTTTTCCACTAATATCTGGTTCTTTACAGACTGATGATTTAAACACCAAATAGACTCAACAACATGGGAAAACGTTAAGATTCTTGAACTCAAATTGGCTAGTGTTGAGCTGTCTATCTAAGTTGAAAGACTGGAAGCTGTCATAGGGACTTCATGTCCAATTTGTAGAAAACATTTTTCATTCATTGAGACATATGACAAAGCTAGTGCATTGTTTTTTGTCTTTTCAGGAGCCCAGCTTGTAACAGGAGTAGAGAACACACTCACTTGATGTTGTTATACTATTAATAAGCCCAGTACTTTACTTCCAGGAAAGTGGGCTGAATCAATTGTCTCCATGGAGAATTGAAGTTTATATGCTGACATATGTTTTGGGCTGCTTTATGTTGTAAACAAACATCTCCATCTCTTCTAACTAGCTTATTAGTTGAGTGGTGAGAAATATAGGAGAGGACTCTGCTTCCAACTGTTCAATCAACCATTTACTTGAAGACCAAAGAGCTGAGAGTGAATTAGGTAGTTGTCAAATTGTTTAAGCAAATGCAGAAAATTAAATTTAAAAACTTTATATTTCCTTGCATTTTGTTAAAATCAGATGTGTCAGTCACATGGAGGTGATGGTGGGGAGCATTATAAGAGGTTAGAGAGAATGGAGAGAGTGGAAAGAACAAAGCCCAAGTCTGCCTTCTGGTAAATTGATGGCTTATAACTGGTTATGCCTTCTGTGGAAGCTCCTTTGTGAATTGGGAAACCCCTTCTCCTGTGGAAGTAATCCTTGTGAGACCCATGATACGGTCTCACAATTCAACATTCACCAATTTAACAACAATACCCTTGGTCCTATAGGCTGAAGGCCATTTATTCTCAGAGGGATAGCATATGCTTCCCATCAGATATGCACAAACTAGTGCATGTTTGAGAGTGAAACTGAGAAAGAAATCATTCTAATTTCCAGTCTCTGCTCTTGCAATTTTTTGGGTTAAAAATGTTCTGTCAGTAGTTAATCCATTCACAAAACTGTGGGGATGGAGGGAAAATCAGGACATCTTCAGTGCTTTCTTCTTTTTGACAATACATATTGTGCTAGATGGATCTTATAAAAGGTAGATATGCTTGTGCAAATGGGTGTGTCATTGTACTTTAATGTTTTTCACAACAAGTTGGAAGCAAGGAGACCTAATTGGAATCCTCACTTTGCCATAATGTGGATTTATCCATTTCTTACTTCCATTTCTGTTCTACTTTTCCACAAATAGCTCCAAAACAACATATTGATTTATGTGCCATCAAGTCAGTGGCAACTCTTAGCAATCACACAGATAGACTTCCCCATGATGATTTGTCTCAGTCTGATCTTTCAGATCCTCCAATAGTGGACACACAATCTTAGAGCCCTCATATAATGTGTCTAATGTAGGATAACATGAGCCCGGTCATTTGTGCCTCAAATAAGAACTCTTGAGTTGTAAAGCAACATAAAAGACATTTGAAAAGATGAATGAAAACAGTATTAAAACAGACACCCTACTGTCAGCATTTTAAAAATATGCACATCATAGCAACCTGTTCCCAATTTTTTTTAAAAAAATGCTAATAAGCACCATAAAAGGAAGATTATTGCACCATTTTGTAGATATCTTTAGACATCTATCATCCTTACATCTAGATTGCTCTGAGGATTTCTGTGAAAGTAATGTTAAACAAAACAATGTACAGTACTTGCTTAGAAAAATAATACAATGGAAATTCATCCAGTTGCACAAATAAATATCTGAGTTCCTTTCAATCAAACATTATTGAAATGAGAGGCAACTTCACTAGGAAAGATTGGACATGCCTTTCAAACAGAACAGATGTTGAAGGCTGCAGTTGACCTTGCAGTGAGATGCAGAACAAATATTAAACTGAACTGAAGGAAAGCATACTTAAAAAGGTATTAAATGAAACCTGATTCATTCCTCTCCAGACTTTCTGTAATTATGTCATTCTCTCATATGACAAGCTGGCAACAGGTTTTGGCTAGTTCTGTAAGTGGCATCTGAAAATTTTTGTGTGTGTCGGGGTGGATCGCAGTTTGTGTGTGTTTGTTTTAGAATATGAAATTAAAACAATTAGCATTGGTTTATGAATCTGCAAGTTGGTGTCTTAATCGTTGTGTCTGGCCTGTTATTGCCCTTAATCTGTGACTAATTTTTCTTTCAACTGTTTCAATAGAAGCACTCTTAAAGTCTGATTTGGAAAACTATAGGCAATATTATGAACACCATTTATAGTGTTAAACACTTCAAATAGAGCTAGTGTAGTCGGCAGAGGCTAAGGAACAGGAGCTATTTATTTCCTTATATATTTATATTTCTTTATCAGGTACAAATTCCATCTTTCAAGGTGGTGTATATTATACTTTTTTCTTCCATTTTTCTATTCTTCAGTAGTAGTAGTCAAGAAAAGTGTCTGCACATATTAAAACATTTTTCACTTGTTGGCAAAAGAAGGAAATCTGCCAATAGTTCTTTTCAGCTGATACATTCTTTTTATGGTGATGTTGTTTGTACAAGCAATTTAAATGATTACTGGTTTTATATTGATTTTATTAATTTATATACTGTTGTGAGTGGCTTTGAAGCTATCAACATGTTACTTATGATAGGAAAGAAATAAGAGATAAAAATTAGATGCTGAATCTATGAAGGATGGAAAGTGTCAGAAGAACTGAGGCTATTTGAAATCTAGGAAAGGAGGAAACTCAGAGCAAAAAATGAACGTGCTAGCTTAAATTTAAGGGGAGAAAAGAGCAATCACATTCCTTGTTGAAAATATTTAGAACACAGTTGGCTTCCAAATATTTGGAACACAGTTTCTTGAAACAAAGAATACAAACTCTGCCCAGCAAGATCTAACCAGGAAAGTCCATATTTGTCCTGATAATTTCCTCCTTCATTGAGTGGAAGAAGGTACAAGAGATCAACAACCCTTGATTTGTTCCTAACCAATAGGGGAAATTAATATTCAAAGTGGAAAAGATTGGGGAGAAATTATTATGTAATACTCTATGTTTACTATTAAGAGAAAGGACAGCTAGGTGTGGTCAGACAACTTACAATCTAATGAGATTTTAATAACTCAGAACTATGATAAATAAGATTGTGTGGCAGGAGACTGATTGTGAAAAAGAAAGAGGGCAATATTAATTAATTAATATTAAAATTAATACCTTGGCTCAGTCATTCTCTTAGCCCAATTCACTCACAGGGTTGTTGTTTTGGGAAAAATAGGAGGAAAGTGTGTTGGATATGTTCATCA
>JANHZU010008425.1:17410-28218 GCA_032468055.1 Acrochordus granulatus | reverse complement strand
GGTGGAGCTGCTTCGTTGACCTGAACCATGGCTCAAAGGTCAGGCCACCGTCCTGTTTGGGAGGACACGAGATAAGGTGGAAGGAAAGATCTTCTCCATCTCTGAACTCTGGGTTGCCCACGGAAGGTGGGGAGAAGCAGGCTCAGCCACAACTTGGAGAAGAACGTGGATTCGAGTCCCTCTCAGCCCCTCTTTTCCAGCCAGCCTACCTCACAGGGTCATTGGATGATGGGAGAAAATAGGAGGAGGGGACACCACCTAGCGACCCTCAACAGAAGGAGGGATGTAATAAAGGAGCAGGGCGCCTCCACGTCACAATTACTCACCCCTACCCAACTGGAAAATGTACCTTTACCACTCGTGAAATCTAACGTGGGCTGATGTTGTGCAGGGAACAGGGAAGATGAAAACATACATGTACATATATTCACTTCATATGTGCATGTGTAGGCATATAAATACAACCCATGCTCATTGAAAACACATGGCCTCCTTGCCATCCAGTGCATAAATGGAAGGTAACTTTCTTAAACCCTCGGGGAGCAGCAGCCTCGTGCCAAGCAGACCCAGGTTCTCATGCCTGGGACACTTCTCAAAGCGTGCGCATGTGCGCGCATACGCACACACATGTCCTCCTTCTCTCATTCCTGACAGATGAACTATTTTGCTCGCTTAGCAGAAAGCTGATGCTTTTTTATGTGTCCAAAGGGGAGGGCGCATTCCTTGGGGTTGACACATGACCCGCCGAGTTGCCAGATGTGCTTCGGCTTCTTCTTCAAGTGCACGCTACCAAGGGGTGGTAGAACTGCTCGGGGAGTTGGAGCCAAATTCGCAGGTCTGCAATGTGCAAGATCAGCTGAGCTTTCAATGGAGATTTCCCAGAATGTGTGGCTGGGCGCATAGTATCTCGATTTCTGGTGTTGAGCCAGTTTTGGCCTCTGGAAAGCTCTCCGAGGGGATCTTGGGGTCCTTCTCAGGTGGTCTTCTCATTATTGGTGGCTGACCCAGTGGAAGGACCGTCCAGAGCAGTGTTTCTCTTTAAGATGTATGGACTTCACCTCCCAGAATTCATCCATGGGCATGTTCAGTTCTGGGTGTTGAAGTCCAAGCATGCTAACTGAGGCATTCTGGGTGTTGAAGTCTACACAACTTATTCCTCTTCCCTCTATAAGGTTATATCAACTTCCCTTCTTTCCACATTCCACCCTTTTTGATTAGCAAAGCACCAATTCATTTCCAGTCTTTGACAAAAGCACTTACAGGTAGTCCTCAACATATGACCACATCTGGGACCAGAATTTCCATTGCTAAGCAAGATAGTTGTTAAGTGAGTCATGCCTGACCTTCTTTGCCAAGGCTGTCAAGCGAATCCCTGCAGTCGTTAAGAGAATCACGCAGTCATGAAGTGAATCTAGTTTGTTCTCATTAACTTTGCTTGTCGGAAGCCTACTGGGAAAGTCATAAATGGCATCACAGGAGGCTGCAACTGTTGTCAATACTTGTCGGTTGCCAAGTGTCCGAATACCAGTCATGTGACTGTGGAGATGCTACAACAGCCTTATGTGCAAGCACCAGTCTTAAGTCACTTTTTTCACTACTGTTATAACTTTGGTCACTAAATGAATGGTTGTAAATCAAGGACTATCTGTATATCAAGCACCATGCTTGAGTCCTCACTCAGGGCATGGCCAGACATCTTTTCCTACCGCTCACCAACCCTGCAGGATCCCGAACCCTGCAGAGCAACCCCTCCCTGCCAAGAACATTGGCGCATTTGACGTGCCAGGGCTGCGCTGGCTGTTCCCTGGTGCTTTCAGAGGGAGCTTTCTCCCATCCGACGGCAAACAGTTCCAGCAGTCAGACAAGGTGTGTTTGTTCTGGCCCCAAGACAGGCAGGTTGTGGAGGCCTGGAATCAGTCGAATGTCGTAAACTTTCTGCGCAAGGTCAGGTTTTGGAGGTATGTCGCTGGGGGATGTCCACGGTGGTGTGCATTTTTAGTCCTTCCCCCATCATGCTCTAAATCAGGTTTGTTTTTTTCTTAAGCAATTGAGGAATCAAGCTAAGATGCCGAGCGAAAGGCGGTGGCGGCCTCTGTGAAGCCATGGCTCAGCTCTGAGCATCACACGTATCTGTGACTTTTCCGCCAGGGTGAACAATCCCACGACTGTGCTACAAAACGACTCCTCTGATAGTTGCAACAAAGAGCAAACTCGGGAAGGTTGGCAGGATTCAGGAAAGAAAAACATGGAGATTGCAACGATGCAAAATGCGCCTGCTCACCTTAAAAGCAGCCGGTCTTTCGACTGCAGCACTGGGCCATCGTCTTGAATTTTTTTCCGACCGTAAGCCTGCGAAGTGAAGAAATTGTTCATGGCTGTTATACAAGCCAGACTGTAATGCTGGGAAAAGTGGAAGGAAAGAGAAGAGGATGACCTCTTCCTGGAGAAGGTCTGCCTATCTATCGGGACAGTAAGATGTGACAGATAATCAATGGCAGATAATCAATCGATCAATCAGTGCAAACACCCAGAAAGACTTGCTTAGGGAGAGCAGGTGTGCACCGTTGGTGAAAGGTGCACCAACAAAAAAATCTGGCGCAGGAAATGGACGATTCGAGTTTTGTATTGGAAAAAAGGGCAGGGGGAACAAACCGGGTTCAGGCTGACTTACGACAAGCTGAAATCTCCGCTGACTTTGGCGGGTCTCTCTGAAAACGACTGCCAGCCCCCCACAGTCGGTTGCTACTTTTCTCTTATTGCGGTGCTCCCAAACCTTTTCCTTTATTCCCCGGAACCGCTGACCAGAAAGTTCTTTCCAGCCAGGCTGGGCTCGAGCATTTCGCTCGGTTGAGCTGTCCCGGCTGGGATGGGTTTTGGGCTCGCGGCTGTTTGCCCAAAGAAAAACCGCTTTGACCAACGGGGGTAATTTGCCCGGGATTGGGAAGCAGCAATCGTTGCATTTTCTTCCTCCACATTTTGCAGCCTGCATTTTTGGAGGCTTGCATCGACGTTTTGCATTGTGCGTCAACGCCAACGGAACATCCTGGCAATTGTCGAGGAGTCACAAAGGCTCAGCTGATGAATGGGGCACCCTCTGCCAGCCGGGCTAGGTTTTCCCGAAGGCCTTCAAGCATCGGACTCCCCAGGCGTGAAGCATCCTCGCTGCTGGATCAGCGCCACCTCAGTGCTGTCAGATCCGAGAGATTTACAACTGCTATCCCAGGCTCCGCTGGGGAGAAATGCCCGAAACATCATTGTTCACCACCCTGCCGGGGTGATAAAGCGAGGGCGGGGTGCATACCAGCCGACCAGTCGAAGGAGCAGATTTGTGAAACCGCCGAAGCAAATCCAGGTAGTCCTTGACTCACGACGATTCGACTAGCATTTCCATTGCTAAGCGAGGTGTTTGTGAGCGAGTCACCCCTTTCTTGCCAAGGTTGTTAGGCGAATCACCGCAGTTGCTGAGTGAATCTTGTGGTCATTAAGCGAATCTGGCATCCCCCGTCAGTTTTGCTTGTTGGAAGGTCGCAGATGGAGATCGGTGCAATGCATGTTTTGTAAATACATGCCCATTTCCAGACATCTGAATTTTGATCCAGTGACCATGGGGCCGCTGTGGCAGTCGTAAGTGCAAGGACCGGTCATAAGTCATTTTCTTCAATGCCATGATAACTTCAAATGGTTGTTAAGTGAATGGTCATAAGTCAAGGACCGCCTGTAAGCAAGTACCATGGCATTCCATCCATCACTAGGGGCATTTGAGTGGCCATCCCATCCATAGCCACTAGAGGGCAGCATTTCTAGCGCAGGCACAACCATGTTCTAATCCTTGCTTGTTCCAATGAACTTATTTATTAACTCATTCATTCAATTTTTATCCTGCCTCAATTACTTTATAGGCAGGTCAAGGCAGTGAACATACCAAATACTCCTTCCTCCTTCTCTTTTCCCCATCACAACAACCCTTTTGTTTGAGGTTGTTTACAAGATTACAACTTTGCACCACAATCGTCACTGTGTGAGCCTGATGCAATTCGAGTCGACACACCAGGCAGTTGGAGACTAGATTGCACGGTGTGCATGGGTGGGAACGTGTGTCGTTGTACACAAAAGTCTGTTGAGATTGGAACCTCTCCAGATGTTGGGAAGCATATCAGGAGAGAGTATTTCACAGGGTGGGGACGGAGGAAGAACAAGACACATCGGAGAAGAGCCTAATCTTCCCGTTTGGATGTCGGTGATTCAGAGACCAGAGTTGTAGATCTTTAGAACATGGGAGACAAAGAGCATCGTTCAGCCACATATCCCTGAAAGCGGAACAAGCCTACTACGAGCGAGGGCAGACAAAGCCAGTTCTGAGGGAAAGCATTCTTTGCTCCTTGCAATCAGCTCTTTGATGACATTTCGGTTATGTTAAGAAAAGGGACGCGAAACTACAGAAAACTGGGATGGAGAAAACAGCAATGGAGGGGTGCGAAAAACCGTAATAAAAATGTGAGGCATGGCTGGCTGGGGAATTCTGAAGTGCACACATCTTACAGGGACCAAGGTTGAAAAGCTCTGTCCTAGATGGACAGAACAAAGCTGGTCAATTTCCTGTCTTGGGAATTACGGTCCGGCAGAACCCCAAAAATGGCCTTCTCTCCTCAACCCCCCCTTGGATCTTCGCAGAGGCAGTCTTAACAAATCTATAAAATAAAATACAATCCAAGATTGCCAAGATCGCTAGAAATTGTGCTGTTGCATTTCTTGTCCCGGGTTTTATTGATCTGCTGATTCTGGATGTCCTTTTATTGCTTCTCCCTCTGGAAAGTGCTGGTTCAGCCGCAGGGCGAAAAGATACGATCCTTGGCAACCGCCCGCCCCACCCTCCCGCCTGGTGCCACCTAGACCTTTAGCTGGGCACCGAGATGGGGAGAGGCGTGTTGAGAGCCTGCCAGACCGGCGGTTGAGGACTGAGTCACTCGTTTTGCAATCGATAGGAGAAATCCGAGCCTCCCCGTTCTGGAAGTTCTCCAGGAAAAGGCACCATTTACACCCTGAGGACTCCACCTCCATAAGGCTGGGCTCTCCACCTTATGGACTCCACCTCCATAAGGCTCCATAAGGCTATGCCCTCCATAAGGCTGGGCATAAGGGCGCAGGACCCGAGGAGTTTGGAGTGGGCCATGCAGGGCGACTAGACTCAGTGTTCTCTCAACCTCGGCAAGTTTACGATGGGGGACTTCAGTTCCCAGAATTCCCCAGCCAGCACGCTGGAACAGAGAGTCCTCACTTGACAACCGTTCATGTAGCAACTGTTCAAGTTATGATGGCGCTGGAAAAAGTGACAGACAGTCTTCGCTTAACAACTATTACAGTTAGTCCTTGCTTAAAAGCATTTGTTTAGCAACCATCCAGCGTTACAGTCGCGCTGAACGGTGACTTATATCCAAATTCTTTGCACCTATGACTGTTGCATCGCCCCTGCGGCCGCATGATTGTGAGCTGGGCACTTGGTAATCAGCTCGCGTTTATGACAGTGTCACACGATTGCAATTTACGAACTTCCCAGCTAATCTCTGGCAAGTGCATCAGTGGGGAAGCTGGCTGGAGGTTGCACATGGTCATCATGTGATGTCTCATTTAATGACCATGGTGATTTGTTTAATAACCATGGCAAAAAAATGGTTGTAAAACCAAGTGCAGTCGCATGATGTCTCGCTTAATGACCACACTGCTTTCTGGTCCCTGTTATGGTCATAAATCAAGGACTTCCTGTAGATCGTTCTGCAATTTTTAACAGTAATCCATCCCTGAAAGGATGATGGCAATGCCCAACTAGGGAGGGAGAGTGAAATTTGGGAGGCCTGAACCACCCGACAGTCTTTCTCAACTAAATCTAGAACGTCAACCTGATACCCACCCGGTCTGTGCAGCTAATATCCCCATCATCCCCAGCTAGCATGGCTGTCAACCACCATTGATCCACACACCTGGCCTACCCAAAGTCTCTCCAATCCTTGCATGACTGACCACATTTTTTTAAAAAAATGCCTTAACCAATCTAAGACCACCTCCCCAAACACTAATGTGCTGGACTAGGCTGCGCATGCTTCAAAAATGTGGAAAACTGCTTTGGACCAAGCACGAACAGGGCACCTCCTGGTGATTCGAGAAAGCAACCCAACTCCGGGCAGGCTTCCCTGTGAATATGGCAAAAGAGAGAGAGTTTTCTATTTTTTGGAAACAGATTGCGTGAGCGGATTCCTCGAACTACGGCAACTCCCACCGCCCAACCCCGAAACCGAGCAGCTTTCATGTGCAGCGAAGAGACGTTGTGATTCCTGAAGTTCAAAAAAACTTCCTCTGAATCCTTTTTCGAAGCCTGGTCCACCAGGGAGCCGAACGAACCATCATGAACCCCACTGGTTTTAGGGCGGGCTGGGAGGCATCTATGGAGCAACCCACCAGTACCCCGGAGAGAGGAATGTTTGGTTGAGCTGTGGCTTTTTTGCAACGAGACGAAAACTCCAACCTTTGAGCACAAAATGGACCAGGAAGCAACAGGAAGGGAGCGAAGAGAAGAGAAACAGACACAAACAAAGTTAATTGTGGTGAGTGCGGAAAGACCAAGGGGAAAGAGACAAAATAATGACTGGAAATGAGGCCGGGCGCATACCAAGGAGTCACATGATGGGAATAATTATGCTTATTCATGTGCCGCGTCATGTGATCAAAAGCATCGGAAGCAGACAGGGAGATCAACAACCGACCAAGATGCTTCTTCAAATCTTAGGGGGAGGTGGGAAAAATTGAGGGTGGTCCATGTGCAAAGCCAGAACATTGGCAATAAACTGGCAAGCGATGCGCAGGTCCCAATTTATTATTTCCAACCAGCAAAAGCTCCAGAAAAACCATGCGCTTTTTTCTTTCTTGATCTAATCTATCTCTTTGAATCCAAGCTCACGGTTCGGTGAAACAGGATTTTCCCCTTTTCAGAGATTCTGATTTTTTGCCTACCTTGCCGCATCATGTGGGCCTCACAGATATATCTGTGTGAACTGACAACACCAGGGTTTGGTGCTGGTTCATTTGTTGTGTAAACAAAACCATCCAGCATGTGATGAGCCAGTGTGGAAAAAGCAAACCGGTGTCAGGTTCTACCACTTCGAGCTGAAATCTCAGCATTCCACTGCTTCCCGTCACTGGTGATCAGTTTCTCACACCACGGTGTGGGAATCTGGAGGCCATTCCTCCAGGGGGTCCGCGTGAACTCAGCAACAGGTCCTGAGGATTTGCAGCTGGTCATCGATGTGGCCACTCCCGAACGCTGATTTATTTGATTGATTGATTTGTTAGATTTTTATCCTGCCTTTGTGACTTTGTAAGCAAGCCAAGGTGATGAGCACACTTAGTGCTCCTTCCTCCTCCTCCTCCTTTCCCACAGCAACCACCCTGGGAGGTGGGCTGGGCTGAGGGAGAGTGACTGGCCCGAAGACACCCAGCGGCTTTCACGCCTCTGGCAGGACTAGAACTCAAGACCTCCCGGCTTCTAGGCCGGCACCCGAACCACCAGCTTCTTGCAAAACCTGCTGATATGTTTCAGGTCATGGCTGTGTCCTATCTGCACGTCGCGTGATGGGCGAGCATGGCTTGGATGTACGACCAGGGAACAGCAAGTTGAAACCCGGAGTTTTCTTTCTCGGCTCGTTGCAGAAGGAGTCGGGGAAAAGACTCAGGGCTTCATTATTGATTTGTCAACTGGAGAAATTCTAGATGCAGCAAAATGAAAAGATACGTCGATCCCCACAACGGAGGAACAAGGGACGGAGCGAGCAGAGGTGGCAAGATCGACCGCTTGAGTCAGGGTGAAGAACGTATCCGGTTTCGTTTCTCCTTGGAACCTGTTTCTGGACTTTGTGCTCGAGAGAGGAAAAATATTGAACTCTTGACTTCGGGTTTTGTTGATTAATCTAGTTTGTCGTTGTAGAAATGGCTGCGAAGGGTTGTTAAGTTGGTCGAGTAAAAAATTGAGGCTGTAATTCTGTTTTGTACTTTACCGGGCTGAAAAAATGTTGGAAGTCAATGATTTTTCTTCTCTTCCCTCCTCTGGCCTACACCTCTCTTTGCCCTGTCTTTCCCTTTGCCACTTTCCTATCGTCTTTGTTTTCATTTGTATTTTATATCGTGATAATCTTATGGAGTCATAGGTGCTCTGTGAGCTTGATTGTTTTTCTGCAGGCGTTTCGTTACCCAACTAGGGTAATAAAATCAGTACACTGATGATGTTACCTAGCTTGGTGTTGAAACGTCTGCAGGAAAACAATCAAGCTCACAGAGTGCCTAGGAGTCCGCAATTCTACAGAGATTCTCTCCTGTTGGTATGATAATCTTAACACCATTCTTGAAAAAAAGAGGAACTTGGAGAAAGTCTCAGGGGTGCTCATTGACCACAAGCTGAACATAAGTGAGTTATGTGAGACAGTGAGAAAGACTAACACGGTTCTTGGTTGCAAAGCACATGACATCAAAGACCTATGAAGATCTCCGTGAGGTTCAAAAATGAGATAAAATAAAGACTTTATTCTCCTCTAGTCTGTGGATAATCCCTGAAGCCACATCTGGAGGACCTTGTACGATGCTGGATGGCCCATTTCTAGAAGAGCAAAGGAGGGCAATGAGGATGGTCCGTGCGCATGTGGACCTCTCTCATGAGACAAACTAGGGTTATCAAGCAGGAGAAAGACTTAGCAGAGGCATGGCTGTGATTAACATAAGCACATAAGGGGAGACTCCAAGAAAGCTGGTCAAGAATCCTTTCCGCTGGACACCTCAAGTAGGACCAGACGTGATGGTAGAACGTCCAGCCAGCTCGATATATTTTAAATATGCGAAAAACCTCCTGAAGATCTCCCTGCGAAGGTTCTCCATCTCTTGGGGTTCCTCAGAAGAAGCTACGTAGCCCTCTCTCCAGCATGGTTTAATTGGTTTTCCTGGAGGTTGGACAAGATGACCCTTGGCCCTGCACTAAATACCCCTGACCCTTGACTAGATAATCTTTCCTGTGAAGGAAAGACTAGACGACCCATGAAATCCCTTCCAACTGTCCATCTCTGTGAGTCCATGATGGACAACCTCTGGTATTTTTTCTGGTCTAATAGCAGAACCCATCCTTCTTTGGATTATAACCCATCATCCAGGACTCAAAGCAGCGAAGCATTGAAGAAGGCCCCGTCTCCTCCATGCTTGACCCCCGGCGTGAGGTTCTTCTTGCGCCATGCCCATGGAAAAGGGCGCGTGGCTTCGAGCGCACGGCTGTGCCCGCTCTCCTGACTTTTTGACACCCCGGCCGGGTGGGACTTTTTAAGAAAAACTTCTCCAAAGGGCCGATGTTTCTGGGGAGGAGAGAATGGCAGACTGGGAAAACACAGACAGGAGTGCGCCTCACATCGCAACACACAAACCCAACGCAGCCTTTTAGCAGCCTGCTGCTTAGCCGCAGCGGGCTGATATTTACAGTCGGAAAATCTTTGTTGCGATCCTCCTAAACAGGAGGAGAAAAATGGGCTTTATCTTCTGTAAATGTAAGGTGACGATATGTGTTGCGCAGAGGCCAAGGACCTGCCTTTCTGTGACTTTTGAGGGTGGCCAGATTTCGCGGACCTGAGCAGTGGACTGAGAGGTGCACATTTATTCTTGCACCGACGCTGATCTCAAGTAGGGTCCACCTACAAGTGGGAAGAGGATTAATTCAGGGGGAAAATCGGAGTCTGTCGTGTGCGGGAGAGGCATGGTTTCTTAACCCAAAATGTTGATGCCTCCTGCCCGGAAGGATTATGCACAGCGAGTGGTCGAAAAAGTCAAAATGGCGGCTGTAAAAGTGCCACAATGCTTTGCAGCAGCCCTCTTGACTTTTATGACCAGATCCTCCATCCTGGGCACCTCCAGTTGGCTCTTGACCGGGGAAGAAGGACCGACGTTTGTTCTGCAAGTGTCACGCTTGCAGTTTAGAGATCTGGGATCCAGCCATAAGAGCGGCTAAGTTTCTTACCGCAAGGATTTCTGTAAGAAAGTACAAAATGTCCTGATTTTGGACAGACGATGTTGTGATTTTTTTTCCTCCTTCCTCTCTTTTATTCTGCCATATTCCTATTTTATTTGATTCGTATTTTATCATCTGTTTTATACCGTCTTACTATATTTCATTCAGTTCTCTTCTTTCTCAGTTCTTAAGTTTTGTGCGGTTAGATCTTATCTGATTGTTCTGTGGTCTTCATTGTATATGGCCATTTTTTCTGAGTTTTTTAGTCACTGACTCTCATTTTTTTTAAAAATGATTTGATTTGACAAGATCAGACATTTGCAAAGTACCTCCCTGTATTCAGAAATGGATAAAATCCGCAATCAGGAATCTTATCCCGCTTTACTGTGTTTACAAACTAGTGAGGCACCACCTTGCTGTGGTTGTGGGGCTTCTGTTCTCTGAGCAAGATGAGAGCTCTGCCAGAGGTTCAGCCACACGGGACAGACCTCATCAGAGGAGCCAGATAAGATTGACTCCCTCCCATAAAAGTATGAGACGCAATTTACAGAAACCCATGGCGCTTGATGTTGTTGGGGTTCAAGGACATCTGGTGGAAAATGGGCTATAGGACTCCACTGGAGAAGGAAGTGGCAACCGACTCCAGGATCACTGCCAAGAAAACCCCATGGACAGCAACAAAAGGCTAAAAGAGAGGACACCAGAAGAGAGCCTCTCACATCAGAAGGAATTACAAGTAGCTCCAGAAAGAGTGAAATGGCTGGGCCAAAGCTGAAAGGATGCT
>JANHZU010008425.1:0-11478 GCA_032468055.1 Acrochordus granulatus | reverse complement strand
ATTCACCTTCAGCTCTTCCCTCCTTACCTCCTCCATGACCTTAGCAAATCTCTCAGAGATTTGTCTAGAACATATCTGCACACCCGTCTTACCCAGCACATAAACTGTTTGAACTTCTTCCCTCTGGACAGTGCTATAGGGTACTCCACGCCAAACAACCAGGCACAGGGACAATTTTTCCCCCTGTGCCATCATGCAAACGAATGTTTGGCTCATGCCATATGATCATGCTGCATGATGGAGCACAAGTGCCAAGAATTCCAAATTAACCCGATGTTCCATCTAATAACTGTACATTCGCATCAACAGATTGTGGTTCTAATTCTACAGTTTCCTTTGTTTCTTTTTCTACCAGCTGCAGATTTTGATGCACATTTTTCTCTTTGTTTTATTTTCTTTATGTTATTTACTGTTGTTTTTCAAGCACGCTGAGAGCTGCTGTACCAGAGTCAGATTCCTTGGGTGTACAGTCATGACTGGCCAATAAAATATCTGTGATTTAGACGGTTTGGGGGGAAGCAACATGGGAAAGGGATGGTAGAAAAGTGGATGATGGGGAAGACAGAATTAAGCCTCCTTCTCAATGGGCAGATCTCCTTGTAGAGGACACTGACCCTCCCCTTGAGATGGTTCTTAAGATCCAGTTCGGATCTTCTAAAGAGGTGAGCCTCCATCTTCCAATCCAATCTAACAAAGCCCAGAAAAACATGCCCAATCATTCGACGTGGTTTCCTTCAACACTTAAGACTCCTCATTTTCACTTCTCAACTGTCACCCAGCCCATAGATTAAGCAGCAACACCGTAATCTCAACCTCCTTTTTTACAAGTCAGCTTCAAAGCCATTAGAGATAGTGAGGCCAATGTTGTAAGGATGTCCAAAGTCCTGGGTCAAAGATCATCCGCTCAGAGATAGAGGTAACCTTTGGCCTGGGTTTCCCAAGCCAGGGAAGGGTGTGATTTATGGCTGAGTGGAGAAAGTTGAATGGCTTAATATTTCCCCTCCAGTTCAAAGTCATTCTTGAGGATTCAGGAACTCGCTTGCAGGGAAAGGCGGAAGGAGAAGAGAAAGGCAGAAGATGCCTGGAAGAGAAACTTTGGGGCTGCAACCTCATGGCATGGATGAAGGGAGTGGGGAACTTAATGTCCCTACGGGGGGGTAGAAAAACTCACCCCTAGTTTAGCACGCTAAGGTGAATCTAGCAATGGTGGTTTGTTAAAGTGGGTTGAATGCCTTGCAGGATCTTGGAATAAAAGATGGGTCTGTAAACTGGAGCAAATCAAGTTAGATTTTTGCCCGGCTTTGCTTTATTTTTTCCCATCATTTGGAGGTAAAAAACCAATGCCAACCTGCACTCTACAGGAAAAGTAGACACTGATTGAGAAGCCACCATTTAGATGGACGGAGGGATGGATGGAGAGTTGGATAGAGATATGGATGAATGGATGGGTGGATGGATGGACGGACGGACGGATGGGGCTTAAAGCTTTCCTCATTCTCCTTCAGCTCTTCTCTCCTTACCTCCCCCTTGACCCTAGCAAAGCTCTCAGAAATGTCCCTAGAAGATATCTGCACACCCCTCTCACCCAGCACATAAATTGTTTGAACTTCTTCCCACTGGACTGCACTAAAGTCTCCTCCACATCAACACAGCCAGACGCAGGGACATTCCCCCCTCCCGTGCCATCATTCAGATGAATACTTAACTCATGCTACAATAAGGAAAATACTGGGTAACGGTCCACCGTTGGCCCCATATTTGGATGGAAAAATGCATTCTGGAGCTGCTTAAAGGAGAAGAGAGTTCTTCCAGAAATGCTCTTGAGTGGCAAATTGCATTTCTTCTGATTTTGTGCTCAGGGCTCTGCAGCCCCCCTGCCTTCCCTCCCCTGCAGAAATGTCCACCTCCTTTCTTCCCACCCATCATTCAATCTCCAGGGGAGACACCTTCAGCAGATCCACTGGGGTGAGGTTCTTTGGAGAGAGTAATTTTTAAGGGGCTTGGCTGATGTTTGCAAATCTAAATGTGCTCAGACGCGGATGGGAGGTAATCAGGAAACCCCAGACCTATAGGCGAGATTGGAAGATGGAGAAAGACCATGGAAGAAAGGAGCTGCGAATCACTTTCACGTTACGGCCAAGAGAACTACAGGAACGTTCCCGTATAATCACTAGATGCAGTTTAATTTTGGGACGCTTTGATTTATTTCAAGGGAAGAAACCCAACCTTCCCAACTGTTAGGAAAGGGTTAAATTCTAGGTCTTTCTCTGCCTTTTGCTGCAGCTGCTTTTCATTAAAAAGAAAAAAAAACGGTCAGGAAAAGTGGTAAGAAATGTTGGGTAATATGTAATCTGGCCTTTGTAGCAAGCCGGAACAGGGAACATTTTCTTTAGATACATTGGTGAAAAAAAAAAGAATGTGTTAAGTCATTAACCAAAACTTCAACATTTGGACCCATTTTTTTGCATGTTGTTGAACAAATGTCTAATTTTATCCTGGATATATGCGTTAGATGCTTAGACTTCGCTGTAACTCTGATTCCACCAGCAAAACCCACGTAAAGAAAACGTGGGTTTTTACCCACGTAATTTACCCACGTAATTTTTTACCCACGTAATTTTACCCACGTAATTTACCCACGTAAATTGATAAGATGCAAGGAATTTTGGTGAATTTGGTGTTCGGAGGCTCTTCTACTTCCTGAAATTCATTGCATCTCAAACCACCTGACTGTAAGAAAAATCAGTTGAATTCATCTTGAAGACTTGGTTGCCAAAAGGAATATCTACCTGGGAAGAACAGAGAAGCTAAAATCTGTGGTTTCTGTTAAAAGTGGAGTAAATGTAGGAACTTCCTTTCCCCATGATGGAAGAGGCTCAGCCCCTGGGGCAGCACACTTCTATTTTTCTTACTTGCAAAGAAGGACATTGCCCAACATTTGAGTTTGCAGGGATCTACCTGAATGTTGATCCCTGAAGGACGCTGCCAGTTAGAGACTTGATGGTCCGATGGCGTTATTTATTCTCCATAATTCCTTTTTTGATCCTCTTTTTCATTGCTTTTGTGTGTGTACGCGTGGAGAACGAACCTTGCAGAAATAAGTGAAAATGAAAGTCACGGCAACGCCACGAAAGTGTCAAGCGGGGAATAATGCCTGGGTCAAACCCACCATGGCAAAATTCACGGAATCTCTGAAGGAACATCTTGATAGAGGAGCAGCCAAGCAATGGGACAGTCTGCAAATGTGTGCATGTGTGGCTGTGGCTGTGGCTGGCTCTTCCCCCTCGTTGAAACAGGAATTAGATGCCTCTCGTTTGAGATCTGTTCACGGAGCGCTGCTGTGAGGAGGGGGCTGGACTACACGAGCTTGAAGCTCCCTCCCAAGTCAAGCAGAAGGTCTCATTTGAATCCTTGGCCTCTCCAGGTACGCCAAGAAAAGCCCAAGCGAGAGGTTACCAGTACCGTAATCAGCTGAACTCTTTCATGATGCTAAACTATGATGCGATTTGGCTCAGCTTGATTGCTCAAGCCCAGCCGTGGTTTACGGCTTAGCGTGAGAGGTGAATCAACTCCACGGGGCTTTTTTCCGCAAACCCTGATCGAAGTCAGTGTCATCCTGGTACAATGGGTGACTTTCGCCATGGTTGATGCTAAGCGGCTGAGGAAGCCAGTGGCCCGAGCCCATTTCAGCCATTAAACCTGCAAGCCGTCCTAAAGAGAGCTAACTTGGCTTGCGTTTCAGCTGCGGAACAGACAACCCGGCGGTCAGAACCGTTGTGGCAAAGAAACTTGGCTATTTAGCAGTGTTCTAATTTTATCCCCTTTTCCATTTTTTTTTTCTTTTTATACCCCGCGTGTTTATGGCACTATGATTATAGCTTTCTGTCCTGGGAAAACAAACTGGTTTTATTTAAACGGCAAATGAGAGATGGCAAAGAACAAACTCTGCTTTCAGAGCAGCAGGACCTGGAATAAACCAGCTGCTAATTACACCAGGAGGGAAGAAGAGCCTTCCCGGCTCACCCTTCTAATTTTGGTCTGGGAGAAGGGTGGTGAACAGCGGCTCAAATTTGGGGATTGCAGCTTGCCTCCGTCCCGCGTGTGTCAACGGGCCGGTGTCAAACTGGCAGCGAGCGAGCGTGGCCGGCGATAACCAAAATAGACGCTTCGCTTCCGAAGAGCACCTTCCCACCCGTCGCAGCCATAAAAAGCCCGGCTGTCTTCGTGCACCTGCGAAGGACGCTTGTGGGCCTGTAGGGGTCATTGACTGGCCCCAAAGCCAGGGACGAGAAATGCTCTGGCCTGAGCTGCAACGCGCCGGAAGGAACCGCCCCGGCGGCTGAGGAAAGCTTCTGGGTTCGGAACAACGCGGCGGCGCCAACGGTCGGCCAAGTTCGGCGAGAAGGCCTTCGGGATCCCCAGCTGAGTGCACGGCCGGACGGTGTATTGAGAACCAGTTTCTGAATCCCACAGGACGCGAAAGAGGAGTGAGGTTTTCCATTTGTGCTGCTACGGCGGGCAGTCCTCGCATTACGACCGCTCCGATCGAAGGGAATCTTGCGAGCTCAGGGTTGAACCGCAGGCTCCCCGGTGCTCCCTGAGCTGGATTGCTTCCTCGCAGGTGTTTCGTTACATCGTCAATGTCCTCCCGTTTGCGGCCACTCGTTTAACAACTGTTTGGAATTCGGACGAACCTCTCCAGAGCTACTTGTGACATTTTTTCAGAGTTGCGATGGTCGCACGGACCCCTGCAGTCACGTGATCGCGTTTTGGGCATTCGACGTGTGGCTCACCTTTACGGCTGTGGGCAGCACGCCCCCATCGCACGACCACAATGTGCAGTGTTTTTCTTTTGCTGGTTTCCAGCGTTTCCTTCTGACTTCTGGCAAAAAGAGCCCGTGGGGAAAAACGGATTCACTTAATGTCTACAGCGATCACTTAATGACTGTCATAAAAAAGGTTTACACCTTCAAATCCCATCATGCGATGCTCCAACCTACAACTGCGGTGAACCACAGCCATAATCCCAGGTTCCATATACGGTCATAAGTCGAGGACTGCCTGCCCATTAACCGTTCTTCGCTGGTCCTTCAGCTAACCTTCCGCCTTATCGTTGCTGTACGCCATCAGCGTAAGATCCGGCCGTTGGCGCCTGCCTTGGTCTGCAGCCGGCTCATGCTTCCCTTGTGCAGTTTTAGCAATAATTAACCGGGCAGAGCTCTGGTTCAAAGAAGGGCCACTTCCGTCTCACCCGCCCAGGGGCCGCGAGAAAAGTGCTCTGTCCCTCTCGGGCCGCTTGACGCTGCTCCGTGGGAGAGCCAGCACAAGGCGGAACGGCCGTGGCCTGAAACGGCCGTGGCTGTGGCGGAATGGCCGTGTCAACGCCCTTGAGAAGCTCCACTTCCGCGTCCGAGTCGCTCGTTCAAGGGCCCGGGACCGGCTTCTGCCTTCAAGAATCCCGGAGGCACACCTCAGCGGGGCGAAGCGGAGGAAACGCAGACCCCGTTCACGCGCTTGAAAATCCACTCTGGGCCGGGGGCCTCTGGGAGCTGAAGTCTGCCCGTGCTGGCTGGGGGATTCTGGGAGTCGAAGTCCGCTCACGCTTTTATACTCACACGTATGAAAATGCATACCAGGGAAAGGAGGAACCTGGAAAATGGGCAGATACGGTGATTATTTAGATACTATTTAAGTTATTATGATGGTCATTTAGATCTAACGCAGCCACCCGCCCCAGCGGACTCTGGGCAGCCGATAAGCTGGGATTAATCATTAAGACCGCAAGCGAAGCGAAGCGAAGCAAGACAGCCACAGGCTCACAACAGCCACGAGCATCGCTCGCCCGCGCTTGCTTCTCCGCCCTTCATTGGGCAGCAGCGGACTTAACCCTCCTCCTTCCCGCGCTGACCGAACTCTCGGCTTTCCTGCAGTCTTTGCTCCCCGCTTTCCGGGGTAGAGGAGAAGAAGGGTTGAATGGCCGTATTCTCTTCGTGCAAAAGGGAGAGAGAGGGGAGGGCTGGCCCCGCTTTCCCCAGGGGCTTTCCGTGACTGAAAGGGGACTAACAGTTTAGAAAAGGGCGGCGAGAGTGGCCTTCTCTACTACTGAGTGGCTAAATGTCCCTTAGTGTAAAGGACGGCCCTTTATTTCAGAAAATATATTTATTTTTCCAAAGCTCCTTTCGTTTAATTAATCAATCTTTGCCATACCAGAATTTCACACTCGCGGGGAAAATATGAATAATAAACCCGTTGGCATGTATTTACAACGGTTGCAGCATCCCCGGGGCATGTGATCACCGCTTGCATTTCCCATCTGGCTTCCGACAAGCAAAGTCAATGGAGGAGGCCGAATTCGCTTAACGGCCGCATGATTCACTTAACAACTGCAGTGATTCGCTTAACAACCATGGTTAAAACAAGTCAGGGTCAGGCAAAACCACTTACTAACTGCCTTGCTTAGCAATGGAAATTCTGGTCCCGAGTGGGGTCATAAGCCGAGGACTATCTTGTCTGCTAAATGAAAAGCGAACAGACTTTGAAAAGGATAATCAGACGGCTGTCTCTGTCCTGTGCACAAAAAGGAGGATGTCGGTGGTGCAGGTGCTGCGACTGAGCAGGGAAACACAACTAAAAAGTTGCGGCTGCCTTAGGCAAGGCCAAAAGCTTGCAGTAAGCTGCAGCCGCGGCCATAAAAGCACGCTTTGGATCTCAGGCAAGCCATGATTCTTGGCTTTGCTAAATGCTGGTCTAAGAGGGGGAGAAAAGCCTCCCCGCTCCTCCAGAAATAATTTAGGGCAAAATATTCCCCCTCAAGCTGGGATGCAGCTTCCAGGAAGGCTGCATTTCCAAGGAGAAGGAAGAGAAAGGAGCTAGGTTTCTAGTCCTTATGACTGAATCAGGTGCTCCTCGAACTAATACAAAGGAGAAAGGAAAGAGAAAAAGGAAGGAACCAAAGAAAGAGCCAAAAGTGCAAGAAAAGCGGAAAAGAAAGAAAAAAGAAATACAGACTTGGCTTCGGATATGAGTAAAAATATATTTTAACCGCTTTCTCTGAAGTTACTTCGTGTTATTCTTCTTTCTGTAATCTAGAAAGATCTGCAGAGCCAGCAAGTAAAGCAGGTTGATTCCCCACGAATTTTCTGCCCAGGCTATCCAATAATCGTCTGGAAATGGATGCGGGATTAATCGATGGTGTTGAGTTAATCCTGCGGTCATTTTGCCAATAATGATTAAATATTAATAGTATTGATACCAGTGTCAATCGCTCGCATCTTCCTTAAATGAAGCCCACTTTTTTATGACTGCAGCACCATCGTCTCGGGTTGTCACAATGGCCGAGTCCTTCAGTTTCCCCATTTCACCCTTTTTGTGAGTGTTTCACGCTCAAATGGTCAAACTTAACGCTTTGGTTTTTCTCCCCCTCCAAAGCCCCCCAATGCTTTGTATGTGCCTCGATTGCACAACGGTCCTCACGGTCACGACACGTTTTTACTTGTCGCTTTGCACAGGCAAAGTGTTTTTGCAAACACTCCCCGCTCATACAAAAGCTGCTTGCGCTGTACCTGATTTCTATTTCTGTCCTGAACTTCCCCAGAGTACATTACTGGTTGTTAGCAAAGGAGGAAAACCGCGCATTTGCGCAATAACAGCACTTAAGGTCCTTCGTAGGCTCAGAGGGTTTCCTTCACTCAGATGCGAACCCGACAAACGTCCGTCCTCAAAGCCATTTCCATCCTTAAACTCTGCTTAAAGAGGTGCGGACTCAACTCCCAGAATTCTGCAGGGAGCGTGTTTTTTAGATGCTCCCTCTCTGCCTCTGGAAAATGGATACAGGTAGTCCTCATCTTACAACCATTTTTTTAGTGACCGTTCAAAGTCATAAAAGCGTGGAAAAAGGTGACTTACAATTAGTCCTTGCACTTAGTCACACCATCTCCACGATCATGTGATCAAAATTTGGGCGATTACGTTGGCTGCAGCGTCCCAGGGTCATGTGATCACCATTTGCGACCTTCCTCGCTGGCTTCCGACAAACAAAACCAGTGGCGGAAGCCAGGTTCATTTAATAAGCTCATGATTCGCTTAATAACTGCAGTGATTTTCATTACAACTGTGGCGAAGAAGGCTGTAAAAGTGCGTGCAACTCACTGAGCAACCGCCTTGCTTAGCGATGGAAGTTCTGGCCCCCACTGTGGTCGTAAGTCGAGGACTACCTGCAACTGCTTTTAAATCCTATCTCCAGAACAGGTTCAATAATTGCAGTGGCTGAAGGCCTCTCTCCTCTCTTCCAGTTTCTTGTTTAAGCCAACTTGGAAAAGACACGGTAAAATTACCTTTGCGAGTTTGATTCCACGTCTGACTTTCTGGCTAAATTTTGGATGACCCATACGGGGGGGGGTTGCCTCCATCAATATTGTCTGAAACGGACTGCTGAGTTTTTAGTCCATTATTCCAGATGTTTGGCCAACACAAACATTTCTTCTCTTTAAAGCAAGCTGAAATTTGTAATATACTTTGGGATAATATTCTGCTCGGACCACATCAATGAACGGCGCGAAAATTATGCAGAGCTCCGCAAAAAATAACATCAAATCAAAATGACACGTGGCGCTGGCCGCTTCGACATTTGCGACGGCGAATCGTCGGCGGGCAACAAGGACCGGGAAGGAAAGGGAAGCTTTGGATCTCCCCCGGTGGACTCCAGACCAGCCTCCGCCGGTGACCGGTGTTGGGGATCCGTTCAGGCCGTTCTCAAAAACGGCTCCCCCCCTTTTTCCACCTTTCGCTTCCGGCCGGCCAAATCGTCTTCAAACCCGGGGACGGCCCAAGGGTGGGCGTCGGATGCCACACCCGGCTTGGACACAACACGCCGCGTTTTTGGCAGGCTTTGGGGTTGGAAGGGGATCCGGCACGGATTTTTCTGAAACTGGGCGACTTTGAGACACGTGGACTTCAACTCCCAGAAGTCCACGCTGGGCTGGGTGGGAATCCTGGGAGTTAAAACATGGGTAGGCCAGCAGGGGCACTGTGGGAGGTGAAGTCCACAGCGCTGGCCAGGGGACCCCGGGAGTCGAAGCCCACACGGTTTGACGTTGCCAAGGGTGAGGAACACGGGCCTCTGGGCGGGGGGTTGCGGTGCCCATCAAGCTGCAGCGGTGCGAGAGCAAGACCAGAGCGCGGCGCATGGTGTCTCTTCTCCGCGCGCGGCGCCCATTCACCTCCATGGGAGGCCGGGATTTCTTGGGCCCCGTGAGCGGGTCTAAAGCCGCTGAAGCGAGTTCGAACTCGGGGCAAATTGCAGATGACCTCCTGGCGGTCCCTCTTCCCCACGTCCCGCTTTCCATCCCGCCAAGATGCCCACGGGGGCCAATCGCGGCCAGGCAAGGGGGGCTCCCTGCCCCAAAGAGAGCCATTGGGCCGGCTGCAAAGATCCGGCCCAAACGCAACTGCTTAATAGGAAAGTAAATGCATGGGGACCCCCCCGACCCCCCGAAAACCTTCCGCCAGCAGAGGTTAACTCAAGGCGAACAGTTACACCTGCTCAACATTTCGGGGTAACACCAGTGGGAAAAACGGGCGCCAGGCTTCCCCATTACAGCGGGAAGCCATTCACCAGGGCGGCCCTGCCTGGGACGGTTTCGCCGTTACTGCCCCACAAGTTGGGGTGAGGGCTGGCTGGGCAAAGCCCCTGCCTTCCGGCCGAGCGGTCAGGCCCTGGGGACTGTGGGAGGAGACGGGGCGCCAATGCCGCAGAGTCGTCTTCTCCCCGCAAACCGAATGGGGCCCCTTTCCGCTCAGGTGGGCTGTTCCGTTGCGGAGGCCAGAAACACTCCGGACGGACGGCGTGTGAGGACGTGCAGGAAGGAGGAGAACGCCGAGGACAGCAGGACGCCTCGCAGAAGCAGTCGCGCGGGGTGCCTCGGTCCGGTTCGTGGCGGTGTCTCCCTCCTCATCATGGTTCAGCTTGCTTCTTTTCGGCTGGAAAAATCCAGGGAACATGCGCGGCTTTGCAGAAGTCTGCAGAAGCGCTGCGGCGCTCGAGTAAACCTGCGAAAAGGTTGTTTATTTCGGCACAGGTAGTCCTCAACTTACGACCACTATTGGGACCAGAATTTCCATCGCTAAGCAAGGCAGTTATTAAGTGACTGCCTGATTTTACAACCTTTTTTGTCATAGTTGCTAAGCAAATCGTTGCAGTTGTTAAGTGAATCTGACTCTCCCCATTGACTCTGCTTGTCGGATGCTGGCTGGGAAGGTTGCAAATGGCGATCACATGACCTGGGACGCTGCAACTGCCATCAGTACAGTTGCCAAGTGCCTGAATTTTGATCGTGTGACCATGAGGATGCTGCGGCAGTCGTAAGTGTGAGGACCAGTTATACGTCACATTGTTCAGTACCATCGTAACTTGGAATGGTCACTAAATTAATTGTTGCAACTGCGAGGATTGGACGTAAATCCCTTTTTTCATCGCTGTTGTGATTCCGAACAGTCACTAAACAAACGGTTGTAAGTCAAGGACTTCCTGTATGGCCACTGTTATGACTGTTAAGGGGAAATCCTGTCCTCGGTGCCTTTTGGAGAGCCGAGTTTTCCTTCCCAACTCCTGGAGAAGCTGCACGCGGCGTTTTTCTTGGGAGAAGAGGCCCCGATGCTCGGCCGACCTTCTGCACATGCCCAGATTAATCTTTGCAGACATCTGCCGTCGCCAGTGGGAACCCTCGCCCGCTCCCTGTGAAGTGGCCCGTCCCAGCAGGGGCTGACCGCCTCTTTTCATCTGGGGAGAGGGACTGGCCTTGCTCGCTGCCGCCGGTCACCCTGGTCGCAGCCTTGCAGTCAGGCCCCGTCGCCGAAGCCACAGGGGCCAGTCGTGCACCCAGGGAAGTTCCCAGAGAGGAGAAACACAGGCGGTAATTTCGGGGCGGAAGGGAAGAAGGGTGCGGCTGGGAGCGTGAGAAGGTGGCCGCGCCGCGACTCTCCTCTCTAATTATCCCCAAAGTGCCGCAAGTCCCAGGGCTGTTTCCAAAAGGACCCAGACAAAAGATGCCCCCCGCGCCTAAGGACCGTACACACGTAAAGGACTTCAGGCTGAGGGTTAGCAGCCTACGGCCGGCTGGGCCGCGTCTCTTGTCCGCCCAGCGTTTCTTCTCGTGGACTCGAAACCGTGATCGGCGGCTTGGATCGACGGGAGTCTTCAAGGGAGACCCATTCAGGACCTTCCAACCGGCTTCTGACAAGAACAGTCAACGGGAAAAGCTGGATCTGCTTAAGGACTGCGAGATTTGCTTAACGACCATGGCCAAAAAGGTTGTAAAGGCAGGCGCAACTCACTTAATGACCTCCATGCTTAGTGACAGACATTTCTCTCTCAATGGAGTTTGTAATTTAAGGACTACAGGTAGTGTCTGTACAGTCGCCTATTGGGTGAGATGTGGGGTATACAAAAGGAAGGGAGGAAGGAATGGAGGGAGGGAAGGG
>JANHZU010008424.1:2139-14971 GCA_032468055.1 Acrochordus granulatus | reverse complement strand
CCAAGCCTGCATTCCTGCTCCCACGAGCGCCATTCCATCAGCAGGGCTCATTGATAAGTAAGCATTTAATTTGCACAAAGTATTGAAATGCTTCTGCAATCACACGTAAATGGAGTTTTCTTAAACAACTGCAAATATTTATTTTGTATATTTTATCCATAAATACAAAAACATCTTTTACATTATATAATATACATATTATGTAAATATATATTGTATACATATAATCTATATAAATATAGTAATACATATTACATAAATATAATAATTTTTGCATGTACATATTACCTTTCTGATGTAAAAGATAAACTTCCCCCACTGCAATCTTAACATTTTCCCTGTAATACTTTCATTCTACCCTTAAAAAAGAAAATCTTTGCACAAATATGTCTATTAAAAATGCGTTAGCGTGAACCCTCAAAATCATCCTTTCTTCACCCAGAAAGCAGCTGTTATAAGCTCACAAATAGGAGGAGAACTGGATGGAAGAGGATCCGCATGTGGACGTGTAGGATGTTTTGGGAAAGCACCCGGGTATTCTGGCCAACCTTCCACATTAAGGGGGACGCGGGAAACTGGCACCAGTCTGGAGATGGTGCAGACGTTGGAAACGGGCCCTCGGGGGAGATGGAGGCGCCTTCGGCCCTGAGCACAGAGGGCCGCTTTGGGGCGTAGTGCGCTCTCTGGATACCTGAAGCACACCCCGAAGTTTGCTGCTCTTCCAGAGCTCAGGAAGGTTAATGCTGGAAGGCAGATGAATGTGAAGATGAATTTCCTAACAACAAAAGCAGTTTGATGGTGGAATTAAATCGGCTGCTGTGGAGCTGGGCAGCCAGCGGGGAGAGGCGTTAATTGGGATGAACCCTTCAAAAGCCTCTTCCAACTCGTGGATCTGCTGACTCCAGGAGTCGCTTTCCACTTGTATTTGCATTTAATTTTGGCAGCCTCTGCAAGATGTGACTTTTGACCCCCCGATGCTCTGCTGCTTAATTCACATTTATTATTTGTTTGCTTGCTTATCTATTAGATTAATTCTACTGCAACTCTGGAAGGTGTTCAGTCTAAAGCAATACAAAATAATGAACAACAAGATGCAAAAAAAGTACCCTGGCGACATAGTTTTTTGGCCATATCCAATGACTTTGCCTTCATTTCAGTGGCTTGAATTGTGGTTAGTTCTCTTCCCATGGAAGTCTGCTTTTTCTCTCTTTATTGATACTATCCAAGGCGTGTAACCTCTGTTGGACTCTCTCTCTGATCACTGGCAGGGGAGGTGGGCTTCTGCAGGCATTTATTTATTTAATAATTTAAAACATTTATGGAGCTGCCATCTTATAACCAACTCTGAGCAGCTCCCAAAGGCGTTCGTCCGGCATGGAAACACCCGGGAGGTCAGCAACGGGGATGGCCAATTCATGCCACTGTCGTCATTATCACGTTCAAGAGATCGGCAGACAGCGGTTCAACACAAGAGGGACCATGGAGCTGTTAGCCAGGATCTACCCTAAGTTAGCGTTGCCCGTTCTCGGTTCTTCAAATAAGTTTTCTGGCTTCTTCGAGAAATGGCACTACTCAGTGATGCCAACAGGGAGAGGTCCAAACAATCAAGGGGACAGCTGCAACTGCATGACCAAGCCCCCCTCCCGTTTATATGCATCGCGGTTTCTATCTTGACTCTTTACACACACACCCCTCTGGACCCCTCCTTACAAAATAGTCAACTTTGCAGCGACTGCTCCCCTCTGCCCAACTTACAGGCCATGCACGTGGTCGCAGGGGGAGCGCTCAAGAGATAAGGGCTCCGGGGCCCCTTGGCTGAGATTCCTCCCGGCTTCCTCCCCCTCCTCCCTCCCTCTTGGCTCCGATCCCCAGGTCTTCCTGCTGAGCCCGGCTTTTTTCGAGCTGCCTTCCTGACCCTCTGCTCTTCCTTCCCTCGGCCATTTCCTGCCCTCGATGCGTCTCCTTTGCCGGTGCCCTGCTTTGATTTATGGGCCGCTTCCTCTGCCCCGCCCCAGCCCGGCAGCTCTGCAAACCGCAGGAGCCTGGGCAGGGATCGGAGCCCCAATGCCCCGAGCTCCTGCCGGGCAGAGGTCTCTCCGGGAGCGAGCGTGCGAGGGCAGGCTCCCGCGTGGAGGCGCAGGGCGGATGCTCCGCATACCCGGAGCGGCAAGGACGGTCTCGGGGTGCCTCCCTGCCCTCTACATTCCTGTCGGCGCAGTCAGCTTCCCTCCGGGGCTTGCTGCTTTGCTCCACGTCCCTCCCGGAGCTGCTCCTCCGGCTCTCTGCTCCCAGGGCAGCGTCCGACATCCGCTCCGCTTTCAGGGCTTCCTCCCGAGCCTCGTCAACGGGATGCACTTCGACCCGGGCCGAGGAAGGGGCGCTCGGCGGCATTGCTGCGCCCCTCGGTTCCGCTTTAAGCGCTGGGATCGCCCCTTTATCACAGCCAAACGGAAGGTTACTTTGGGTCCTTCAGAGCCGTGATCTAAAGGGTTCTGTTGCGGGGGTAGAAAGGAAAGTAGGAAGAAATTCCACAGTTTCTCCAAGGTGGGAGCCCAGCTCAGCAAAAGCCCCTCGGAAGTATTCTGCTTGTGTGTTTTTCCCATGGGACCGAATGGGAGCGTGGGATGTCAGGAGGGTGGAGAACGGGTTAAGCAATGAAAGAGAGCACATTCACACACCCACTTTGGCCACTCATTAAATGTATGCAGCGACACTACTCTCCACTCTGAGTTTCCTCCAAATTCTCTTTGCCTTGGTAAAAGATTTCAAAAAGGGAAGCATCTGGTCGTCAAACGGCAAGGAGTGTTTATGTTCGTGGCAGGTCGTCCTCAACCTACAACCATTTGGTTAGCAACCAGTCAAAGTTACAACAGCGCTGAAAAAAGCGACTTATGACTGGTCCTCGTTCTTGTGACTCTTGCGGCATCCCCACGGTCGTGTGGTCAAAATCTGGATGCTTAGCAACCAGCATGTATTTATAATTGTTGCAGCGTTCCAGGGTCATGTGGTTGCCATTTAAGATCTTCCCAGCTGCCTTGCAACAAGCAAAGTGGATTCGCTTAAGAACTGTGTGATTCACTGAACAACTGTGGCAAAAAGGTTGTAAAATCGGGCGCAGTTTCTGGTCCCAGTTGTGCTCGTAAGACTACCTGTAGTTGTTGACAGCATCACCAGATCAGCCTGATAGCTCCAATTTTATCTCCTGGCTGCCATAACGTTCCCCGACCATGATTTACACGCTTATCCTGTTGTTTCTCCTGCTGCAAAACACGGAGGAACGGAAGGGGGAGAGGGTGAGGCGCCTTCCCTCCCCGGAGGCCTTTCCATCACCTGGGTGAGGTTTGGGCACTGCCGCTTTCCCAGCAAGGGCTCAAAATGCGATCTGCAGGACTCGTATTACGTGGCGGTTAATTGCCACCGCGCACCCTCTCCGTCAAGCAGAGTGAGGCAACGTTATCATAACTTCCTCAACCGGTGTTCTCTCAAATTGGAGTTAACGGCAAGGCGCTCCTCCAGTCCTCCGCCGTTCGTTCATCAGTGGAGATCTTAAGAACTCCGTTTCCTCCTCTTCGTAGTTTGCCATTTTAGTCTTATCGGCGTGAATAACGTGCTTAACCAGGCATCAAATCTAAAGGTAGTTGTTAAGCATTCCAATGCAGACCTTTCTTCTGTTCTGCCAGGAGCAATTAACAGGAAGTACGATGGCTTTTGTTTCAAATTAGGTTGTGTTCGGCAAACGAAAATCCATCTTTGCGTCTGCAGAAGAGAAGATAAATCCACCTCACAAAAACAAGAAGAGCCACCCATCGCTCTCTCAGGACTGCTTTCAACCTATCAACCGTATTACATTTGTCGGTATTTCCCCCTAAAACGTTATTGGCGTTAAGTTTGTCGTTGTAACGAAATTAAATTACTGGACAGCGTCCAGGTCTCCGAATGAACCGAGAGTTTTGCGTGTATTTTGAAGGGTGCTTTCCACAACAAGATTAACGGCGCCGTGATGCATTTCTTAACACAATTTCCAGCACAGGGAAAAAAGGGAGGATGGTACCCATGGCCCTGCGAGAGAAAGCCCGCCCCTTTTTTTGCACATGCAGTATACGTGCACACGTATGTGCAAACACTCCAAATGTCAGCAGTTCCTGGCGCATCACGTTAAGCACATACGATGCCATGGTGACATTGACAAGTATCTCCAGGCCTGATGGGCGTGGCATGAACGCGAGGGATAGTGGATGTGGACACGTGACCGCTGTTTCGCAGCACTAGCCACTTGAAGATGTGTGGACTTCAACTCCCAACCATCGTCAGGTTGTCAAGGTTGAGAAACCTTGTTCTAGATAATCCCATTCATTGTGCAAAGCTGCATTTGGTGTCCTTGACTTACAACTGGTCGCTTAGCCACCATTCTAAGTTACAATGGACCCACCAAACGCTACTCCCAGCCCTCCTGATTTGAAGTTGTGATAGCTGTGTCACATGACTCGACTTCAGGCACTCTTCAGCTGGCCAGCATTTACAACTGTCTGCGTCTTCCCATAGTCATGTGACCACATTTTACAGCAGTTTTGCTAAGACCCGTCATTTACTTCCAGTTTTCAACAAAACTGGCCTAGAGTGAACCATTGGTTCATTTAACTGTGGCGTTCGCTCAACAACAACCACAAAAAAGGCCATAAAAAAGACCAGGGTTGGTCACATGGGTGACCGAATTTATGACTGTCCTGACTTACAACCACAATGGGCGGGCTTGAGTTACGGTTGTAACTCAAGGACTACCTATAACGATTGTGGAGCGAAGCACACAGTTCTACACCCTCACTTATGTGCAAGATATGAAACAGGAGGTGGTCGAAGCGCATGTGACAGTTGCTTGCAGCGAGCTGGGCGGCGGATAAATTTAATACATAAAAGTAAGAGCTTCAGCGGACCAGATTTGTGGGTGCCTAAGGCGACCCGGGAGGCCAACTTCTCGAGCATTTGGACTCAGAGAGTTGTGATCGAGGCCCTGGGCTGTTTGGGAATCACCCAGAAGTGCTGGGAAGCGGCATTTGCACCCACAATCTCGGCAAGGCTAAAGGGCACAAGTCCTCGCTTCGCGAAAACTCCAAGCCCTCGCTTCTGAAAATCAAAGTTTCTGCTCCTTTGGCAGGAGACCCGTGCTGGTGAGCTTGGAAGACTCGTGTTGCATGATATGACACAAAAGGGCTGGAGGACTGTGGCTTCCGTTGCATTCTTCCACACCTTTCCCACGACCAGTGAAACGAATGATGCTTTTTTTAAAGAAAAAATGCAGAACAAAGTAAGGGAGACCGGAGAGAAATTCAGTTGGAAAGGGGCGCGTGAGGTTTCCTTGGCAAGCAGTTTGGGTTGCCCGGCAGCAGAATCTTGTTTCAAGTTAACTGGCCGAAATGCCATGCGCGGAGCCCTTCCCATCCCATCCCAGGGCTGGCCGCGGTTTACACGGATGCGCCTTCAACGCCACTCGTCTTCAGCCTGTGCTGGGATCTTCTGGTTCCAGACTGCTGTTTCTAGCTGGCTGGCCCAGCTGCTCCCCAGCCTGCCAAATGCGCCTTATTTTGCCGAGAGCACTCCCAGCTGTATGCTAAGCAAGGCCTGGCAAGATGCATCCGTGACTCAGAGGGCGACTCACCCCCCAAGCTTGCAAGGGCAAGATGTCGCCAGCGTGCACGTGCCCAGGAGTCAGCGTGGCAGCTCACGTCAGGAGGACGAGTCACGGAGTTGCAATGTTTGGCGCAACACAGGATGAGCGCGTTTCTGGTGCCGCTGTGCCAAAGCCCGGCTTCGAGCATCAGCTTCCTTCCCCAGATTACGCCAACTCCGTCAGAGGCCACCAACCCCACTTTCCCTCCTCTTCCTCCTGGCAGAGACTCTTCTGCTCTCCCCCCAGGAGCAGCTGTGCGCCCAGAGCATGAATGGAACCGAGTGGGAAGGACGTCCTGAGAGGCACCCCCGCGCCTTCCATCAGCGATTTCATTCCTCCTTGCAAGCACCCTACGGGGCCCAGAATCCCCACACTGAAGCCCGGTCTATGGGGGACGTTTTGTCCAAAACAGAGAGTGGCAAACTGAGGTTCTGGGCTGCCTGGGGTGGGGCAGGGGGCTTCCAGAGCTCCCAAACTGGCTCCCAAATATTAATGTTTAATGCAGCAGGAAGGGTGAAGACTAGAGAGATGAAACAGATGACTGTTTCATCTGTGCTTAATCTTAACCAAATTCGGATGAGATGAAACGTGGTTATGCTTTGGCCCCACTCTCCGTGTTGAGTCGTCCCCCAGCATACCCCTCCCAAGCTGCGCCCAGCCTGTGAACCAGAAAAAGTTATATCCCTTGAATTGGGCCCACCTCTTGAATTTGCGACCAGCTGCATAGGTGAAGGTCTCGAGCATGAGATGCTCACCAGATATTTCCATGACATCCAAAATTAACATGACGATGGCCGTGGTCTATCCCGTGATAACTTGTGGCTGTGAAGCTGGACTTTGAAAAAGGCGAGAGCAGGGCTGTCCGTGGAATGTGGTCAAAAGTCAAGATGGAGGTCAAACAGCAGCACTGAAGCATCACAGCGCATGCGCACAAAAACAAGTGGAGATCTGATCACCCTGTGGCCGCCATCTTGACTTTTTGGACCTACTCAGCAGACAGCCTCGAATGAGAGAGAGAAAAGACGTATTTCAGAATTGCAGATTTAGAACACCATGAATTGCAGGAAGAGCCAGTCGGTCCCTCCTGGACCGCATATGGGCTGTCCGATCCCATAGACCACAATCAGCAAATTGCAGTTCACACATTTGGGGCATGTGGTGTGCGCAGATCAAGGTCTGGAAAAAAACCGGTTAAGTCTGGCAAGGTTGAGGGAAACAGGCAGAGAAGGGACAGACCAAGATGGTGAGCACTTGTCACTGTTTGTCAAAGACTGGCCCAATGAATGGCAATTGACTACAAGTAGTTCTCAACTTACGACCCTTTGTGTAACAACCATTCCAAGTTGCTTCATGACGATGCTGAAGAAAGTGACTTATGACCCATCCTCGCCCTTACAAACATCACAGCATCCCTGCAGTCATGTGATCGTGATTCAGATGCTTGGCAACCGCCATGCATTTACAGCGGTTGCAGCATCCCTGGGTCACACGATTGCCATCTGCGACCTTCCTAGCTGACTTCAGACAAGCAAGTCAACGTGGGAAGCTGACAGGGAAGATGGCAAGTTGTGGTCACATGATGCCTTCCCTAATGGCCACACTGTCTAACAATGAATTTTCAGGTCTGTGTTGCGGTCATAAGTCAAGGACTACCTGTAATCCTCCTGCTGTCTCCAGAGTTCTAGCGCTGAAGAAGGAACATGCCCAAACGTAGGGTTTGGATTTGAAAAATACAGTCTGAGGCCGCAACACAGAGACACACGCACAGACACACAGGGCTTGGACTCGGAAGCCCTTTGCTGCCCGTTGGGATTCTGACCCCCGTGTGTCTCTCTTGGGCAGTGCTGCGCAGCCTTGGCCGCTTGAAGATACGGGGACTCCCCAGAATTGAGTGCTACGCTGGCTGGGGAATTCTGGGAGTTGGAGTCCACGTGGCTTCAAGCGGCCAAGGCTGAGCAGCACTATTGTGGGGGGGGATCAGCCTTGGACGTAAAGCTGTCCAGGCTCTTGGGGACCCTAAGCGAGTACTTGAAGCTGCAGCGCCCGCTTCATGTTTCTAAAATATTTATTCTCCTGCTGGTGAATCAATATTTGCTCAAGTCCTGGGTGATAAGCCTTGGAGGTTTAAAAAGGGGGTTGAACCTGCTGCTAACGCCCTGATAACGTGGCCTGGGGGTGGGCACTGCTAGCGAATCCAGCCCGGGCCCCTCCGGAAGGGGGGTGCCCAAACTCTTCCCGACAGCAAAACCCGTTAGTTAAACAGAACAAAACAAAACAAAAATAAGTTGTAAGAAATTCCAGCCCTCTTCCTCTCACGCCTTCCAAGACTTTGATCCTGAATAGACAAATCCTCCCTCACTGGCCCTAGGGATCATGTGCAGAGTGCATCTTGAAAAGTAGGAAGAAGGGGATTTGGTTTCTCAGAAGCGCATAACAAAATTAGGAATCAGCCAGAGGGAGAATGGGGCAAGGCATGGAAAGAGGGACGCCAGGTCATTCATGCACACTGGGATTTTTCTTTTCTGTTCCTGTTTTCCTGTTTTTTGGGGTGTCTGTTGGAGGGGAAGAATTTCTTCCTTTTTTTAATGGTTAAACCCAGGGTCATCAGGAGGCATGTAAGCAGAGCTTCCATTGCAAGGTTGCAGCTCTCATCTTCTCTTTTTGGACCCCTTCCCTAGGGACACCCCCAAGCAAGGTAAATCTGGATTTTTTGATCCCATGCAGACACCCCTAGATCTTAAATGCTACCTTTCCCTATTTCGAAGGACAGAAAAATGACAATGCTCAGCAAGTTTGACATGTGCTGTTAAAATTTAGCAGAGGCAGTCCTCAACTTAAAACCGGTCGCTCAGCGACTCTTTGAAATTACAACAGACCTCCCTGGGGGTACTTACAACCCAGGTTCAAGTTTTGACACTCCCCCCACTCCTTGTAGTCACACAACCACACTTCAGGCCACACACTTCTGGCCACTTGCAGCATCCACGGTCATATGACATGTTTATGACATTTTTGCTGAAAACAGCATGTATTTCCATTTTCCAGCAAAACCGCCCTTTAGCAAACCATTGAACCATTCTCTTGATGACTGCTGCAAAAAAAAAGTCGGGTTGTTCACATGGGTAATCCATGTGTTACGGTTGTGAATACAGGACTACCTGTTTGTTGAATGCCTTTTACATCCCCCCACACCCCATACACACACACCAGAAGATGATTCACGTTCCAACATTGCAGGAACGTTACCAACATTCAGTGGTAGGCCTGGTCGGTGCTTGCGCAACGCGTTGCAGCCCGGCTTCAGACTAAAGCAGGGACATTGGCGGAACAAAAAAAATCCTCTTTTTTCAGGATTTTTTTCAGGGGAGGAAGAAATTCCACACTTTCTCCAAGGTGGGAGCCCAGCTCAGCAAAAGCCCCTCGGAAGTATTCTGCTTGTGTGTTTTTCCCATGGGACCGAATGGGAGCGTGGGATGTCAGGAGGGTGGAGAACGGGTTAAGCAATGAAAGAGAGCACATTCACACACCCACTTTGGCCACTCATTAAATGTATGCAGCGACACTACTCTCCACTCTGAGTTTCCTCCAAATTCTCTTTGCCTTGGTAAAAGATTTCAAAAAGCAAGCGCTCTTTCATCAGCTGGGAAAAAAAGCAGAATTTTTCTGCTTGGTTCCCAATCTTGGCAACTTTAAGTTGGGTGGATTTCCAGCTTTCCCAGCTGGCTTCAGATAAGCAAAGTAAATGGAGAAAGCCACATTCACTTAACAATCATGTGATTCATCTAATGACTACGGCAAAAGAAGTTCCTAACATCAGGCGTGACTCCCTTAACAACCACCTTGCTTAGCAATGGAAATTCCAGTCCTGGTTGTGGTCATAAGTCGAGGACTATCTGTATACAAATGGGGAACAGGCTTCCTATGTGGGTTTCTCATTGGTGGGGTTTTTAGCCAGAAGAAGCAGTCTCCTTTCAAGGCTTATTTGACTGGTTTTTCTGCACATTGCAGAGTGGGGAGCAGCCTCACAGGGACATCATAAGCCTAAAATGTGGGGCCAACAAGGTTGGGGGGCAAAGCAGATGCTTCAGGGGCTTAAACCAGCGTTTCTTAATCTCAGTGGCTTTAATAGACTTCAACTCCCAGAATTCCCCAGCTAGTCATGCTGGCTGGGGAATTCTGGGCATTGAAGTCCACACGTGTTAAGATTGCTGAGGTTAAAACCACTGGCTTAAACCATGGCAACTTTCCCCTCTGCCAAACTCAGGGTCTTTGCAGAACCGACTATTATTAGCCCTGCTGCACACGGCGGAAATGGTCGTTATTAGTCTGTTCTGGGATTAGAGCATTTAATGAGCACTCAAACGTATTTCAGTTCTGGGATAGCTTAAGGATGTGTTTCCTGGCACAGATCTTGAAATCCTCCCGGCAACCCTTGGCAGAGAGATATTTTCCTAAACTGTCTCAAAATGCACGGGATTGCAAATGCACCAAAGAGGCTATCCCTTTTCCTGTGGACATTGACGCAAATTCTTCACCCATGCAGAGAGTCCTTCCCCCTGCAATCCCTGAGGCCAAATGGAGCAGCTCCTTGAGCTATGCACATCCTTTAAATATATGCGCAGGCGGGGGGGGTCACAATGTACACACACTAGAACACGTAGCAGTGTTTGTATATGGGAGATCTCATGCTCTCCTCTGGGTTCCAGTTTCCTGCGCACAAAGGAAATGTGGCTGGCTGTTCCCAGCTGAACAGCTGCTGCTGTTGTGCCAGGTCCATGTTCACTGGGGAAGGACTGAAGGGGTCGCAAGCCTGCTCCCTTCCTTCTTGCCTGTGGGTGTGCTCTGGTGTGCATCAGGCCCGGAGCAATACGGCTGAAAGGAGAGGGTCTGGCAGGAGGGGTGCACAAAGCTTCCTTTTGAAAGGATTCTCCCAGGCTCCTTGTGAAAATCTGAGGATGGAAGGGATCCTCTAAGGAAACATGCAAAGATGCAAACAGGCGGCTTGGACGAACACTGTCAGCCAATGCACCTTGCCTTCCATTTCAGTTCAAGCCCCTTTATTCAAGAAATATTACTCCTAAATGTGTTGTGTCAGTCATGCGCCAATATAAACTGCAAACAGGTGGAAAAGCTCAGCGATTTTCACAAGGCAGCATTGCCAGGGTTTGGTTTGCCAGTTTGCTTCCTTTGACAAAGGAACAGAGGACAACAACTGCCTCTCTTTGCCCTTTCAGCCTGTCGAGCCCCAGAGGAACCGATCGCAGACCTCCTAAAGGGCTCATTGGGGTCAGATTGCACATGGTGACATCTTCAGCAAGGAAGGTCACTTCACTTTTCACCAGCCACCTTCTGCCGAAGTGGCTACGCATGGTTCAGCTTTTCTCGCCACTGTAGTGAAATGGCTCCACTGCCACTCTGGACTGGCCGGCTTCTTTTGTTCTCATCTCTCAGCGGCCGACAGCAGCCTGTGAGGTTGGGCTGTGAGACTAATTTCAGAAGGGGGTGTCTAAAAAGTCAAGTTGGTGGACGCTCTGCTCCTTCTTCACATATGTGACCCAGGTATGGCACAGCAGAAAAGGGCAGGGCTTCAATCAGGTGGTCATGGTGCCATCTTGACTTTTTTGACCCCAGACTTCCCTGCTTTGGAAGAATAAAAGTAGCACAAGCTTCACCTTCTGAACCAAGGGCTGAAGGGATGACTCAAATGTTCGTGTGCCCTAAATGGCCAACAGACAACGTGGGCTAGAAAAAGATTGGGCTGGCCAGTGAATTTTGCACGGAATCTGGTTGCAAGTTTTGGTTTTTCAGAAACCGCTACAGGGGTTTGAGTGTCCACTGCAGGGGTGTTTTTGAAAAAAATTAAGGTGGTAACTTTGATCACCTTGACTCCCCCTTCCATGTTCTCCCTAGCAGGGGCAATTTTTAGAAGATCAAGAAACTTTGGGGCACCTTTATTGTGGTTACGTTTTTTTATTTTTCAGATTTTATCAGATCAAATTTTATCCTTCGTCAGATGCACAAAAGGCTGTTCTGAGCTACAGGTTGGGAAAAGAGGCTCGGATTAAGCTGAAAGATAGAAAAATCTCAAACTGTGACTTTTCGTGAAGCATGAACAGTGGCCCTTCTCAACATTTTATTTGTTTATTTATTGCATTTAGAACTTACTTTCCTGCCAAGCAGTTGCTCTGAATAATAACAAAAGCATCCTGGACTTGGGTAAACTAATTCACGGACTGGGACGAAGGGGGGAAAACCCTTTATCCTGATTCATGCCACAGGAAATCAAACTGAACGCTTTCTTTAAGTGTAACCCAGCAATTTCTGGTCTCTCTTAGAAGTTTCTTTATTGAAGAATGGCTAGTTTCTAAGTCGGTGCCAAAGCACACAGGGGTGTTGAAGTCTTTTCCCAATTTTTTTTTAAATAATCCTTTCCTGCATCCATTTCTTTGTTGAGTGGGTGCCCTCTTTTTCTTTTTTCTCACTTCTATTGACCATCCCCCCACCTTAAAAAACAGGGAAGTGGGTTGGTGAAGCGAGCCAATTTGGTGTTATTTCAGCTAGAAACCAGGAGACCATGAGTTCTAATTCTGCCTTTGGCGGAAAGTCAACTGGGAAACCCCGGACCAGTCACTCTCTCAGCCCTAGAAAGGAGGCAATGGCAAACTACTTTTGAAAAATGTTGCCAAGAAAACTGCAGGGACGTGTCCGGATAGTCTCACAATTAAAAGGTTGGTAAAGGACTAAACTTTGAATTTTTAGCACTGCTGGGTCCCTGATTTGAAAGGTGTTTAGTAAAATACATGAATTATTTGAGGAAGGCTTATTCTTCTTTATCATTATTGAGGAATGAGATGAAGAATATTTCACCAAACATAGGGCTGAACCATAGTGCTATGATCTGGGGGTTTGCAAGTTCTAGTCCCGGGTTTAAATGTGTCTTTGCCAGACTTTGGGATGGGGGAGATATCCGTGGAAGCATACTCTAATATTTAAGCCTATAGAGGTAGTCCTTGACTTATAACCATTTGCTTAGCGATTTTTCAAAGTTACAATGGCACTGAAAAAAGCAAGTAATGACTGGTTCTCTCACCTCTGACTCACCTATGACTACAGCCTCCTCACAATCATGTCATCAAAATCAGGGCACTTGGCAACCAAGATGGATTT
>JANHZU010008423.1:0-16322 GCA_032468055.1 Acrochordus granulatus | reverse complement strand
ATCTGTCCCTCCAAAGAGCAATCAGGGTTGATTTCCTGTAGGATTGACTGGTTTGACCTCCTTGCCGTCCAAGGGACGCTCAAGAGTCTCCTCCAGCACCACCATTCAAAGGCATCAATCCTTCGATGCTCAGCCTTCCTTATGGTCCAGCTCTCACAGCCATACATTACGACTGGGAAGACCATAGCCTGACTTTGCGGACCTTTGAAAGCATACTTTAATATACGTAATTGTTTATGTGGATTTGTACAGAATCTAAAGTTTGGGTTTCTCCTAACATAAAGTTTTAAAAAGTTAGATCTTGTTTAATTTGTTATAATCAGGATCGATCTTTGAAATTTGATAGAAAATGTTGTTTGCTGTGATTGGCGATATTTATCACATTAGTTTCTTTGATTGATTGCTGATCATTGGTTGAGTTCTAATAAGTTACTTTGTATGTAGCATTAACCTGATTTTGGTTCAGCATTCTTATTTCTTTTTCTTTCCTTCTTCACGATTGTGCTTTTAAATGTCTGTTAAACTAAAAATATATAGATGTATTTTAAAAAGTGCAGAGCCTTGTGCAAACTGTCAAAAATCAGGAGGAATCTGGAAGCATCTTTTCAAGCTAACCCATTTTATTGAAAAGCTGAAGCTTTTGTGAGTTACAAAGTAGGTGGAGAGCCATGTTCATCTCTGATCAATTATGTTAATCTATGATAGACAAAAATCAGAAGGTGGCTGGTAGCATCTTTTCAGACTAACCCATTTTATCACTTGGGAGAAGCTTTGGAAACTTCTGATTTTTGATCTCTCTGACTTGGGTGGTCAGCTGTCTTTTCTCCTTCTTTCTCTATCACCAGAGTGTCTCTGGGAAGGCTGGAAATGTCCACGAGAACTATATGCTTAGCATGTGTGATTGGACACTGAGCTGCACTACATACTGAACCAACCTGTTTTGTCAATATGGAAAGCTCTCAATATGTCACAGAATATGTCCGAGCTGGAATAAGACAGCATATGGCATAAACCTATTTCTTTTCATGGTTGGGCTGCCCAGGACTCTGCTCTGTTTGGGCTCCTCCATTGCCATAGCTTTGCCAGTGGAACAGATGCACTAGGAAACTTACCTGCCAATGGAACCCAGTAATTTGGCCACCATCACTCCAACCATGCAACTCCCTTCTCAACCCTAATCAGGTTTAATAGGGTTTCTGCCAGAAGATCCTACAGTGCTTGGCTGGTAGATAAAGAGGCATGTATCTTGGTTGAGCTTCTGTGTATGAAAATGCTTCTTCTCAATGTATTTCTTTTTGAAAAACCTGCATAATCGATCTCTCCAAAGACTACTGTTGTAACATTGAAGGAAGCTTATGGTAATGTATAATTTAATAGAAAGGAAATGCTATTCTTTCTGCTTAAAAAAAAGACTAGAACAACTTAAGCTTTAATTAAAAGAAAATTTATTGCTTATGAACAAGAAAGGTTCATTTTCATATTGTCTTTTTCATTTCTTCTTCAGACTCATGTTGGTGCCTCCCCCCTCTCTCCAAACAAAGGCCTTACATTATTCGCCATCGATTTCCAAATAGCTCTTGCCCCATTCATAAATAATATATTTCATTTCTCTGTTGCCTCCCCCCACCCAAGGCTCCAAGGACTTTAGGACAATGAGGTTGGAGAAAAGATGCTGTTAAAAAGGGGAAAGAGATATAGGACTGGGATTGGACTGGAATTTAAATGCAGTAGTAGTATTTCTTTCCTAACAGAATAGTTCTGAAGAAATGTTAAAAAGTTCCCCTTCTGCAATGTTAACATTTTAGGATGGCTTTCCCCAGCTTATAGTCCTGATGCTGCAATCAATAGACCATGAACTCCAAGATTTTTAAGATCTTTTTAAAATACGATGTATAAAAAAATCAGATGCAAAAGATTCTAGCTTCCTGTATCAGTTGCCATACAAGAGGATGGGAGAGGGGTTTTTTGACCTATCCTTTTCCCAAAAAATCACATCAAGGGCTGTGATGGCTGAAGAGAGTGGGGCAACAGATCAACACATCTGTAGGACTGGACATCAGTCTGGAGAAGACTGTTCTCCAGAAACAACCCTCCCCCCACTTCAATCCATAAGTTTGTACCAATGTTGAAAAGTTCTTGTTCTATTCAGCTCTGAGATTTGGTGTGGGTTAATCTGCCCACCCAACCCAGATATTTGATTGGTGCTTCTCCTTTCCATCCTAAAATGTATCTCTCCTGCTTCCAGAGGCCTTTGCTGTTTTTTCAAAGTCAGTGTGAAAACCCGTCCACATTTTCATCTGTCTTTCTTCTCATTTGCATATTTTGGTGCTCATGTTTTCCTAATGGGTTCCTCTCTTCTGTCTTTTCTAATATGCCCATTACTTGCAAGCAGTTCCTCCTAATGTGTGTTTATGTATACACTTGCCCCTAACAGACTTAATTTCAGGAGTGCTTCTGCCATATAATATATGCACTTTCTTAAGTGTGGAGGCTGTGAGAGTGGAAAATGGATAAGCGAACACGTTGCTCTCGGGTCTCCAGTTCTGACTTTACCTGCTGAGTGTGGTTTCAGGGAGACACTGCAAGGCTTAGCCAGTCAAACCTCTCAAGGGCATAAAGGTAACATCAACCTGCTCCTTTTCATTGATCCAAGCACTCTACCAGCTGCATCAATAAGGGCCAGGTAACCTCGAAACTGCTCAGGGATTGACGTAAACTGGCCCATTGATTTCTTATGGCAGCCAGATGCAGGAAAGACAGTCTAATGCATGCTCTTGAAGTTATGCCAACGAATGGGGAGAAAGGCAATTCTTGCAGCCTCCAGTTGTGTTTTGGGATCAACAAGATGAGAGACCAATCGCCCTGTCTGTCTGTCGGCCAAATCTTAAATTTATATGGCTGCCCAACTCACTCACAGGCAGCTTATATAAGTAAACCTCAACTAAAAAACCCAATCAGCTCTTCTTCCCCTGGTGACAACAACCACTTGATGGGCTCCATATCATCTGGGATCCCCAGGCCCACTGGGAAACCCATGTTTTGATACTCAAGTGTATCGAGGTGGCGGGGGGCATGCTGTCTGGGAGTTGAACTCCGCACATCTTCAAGCTGCCAAGGCTTAGAAACAGAGATTTTTCAGGTATACAATTGGTACAATGTGCAAGCCCAAATTCCCGGTCCTCAGATTGTTGAATTCCCTTGGTACATGGCAGTTCTTACCTGGTGGGGCAGTAAATCTCTTAGGCTTTTAGTAAAGGAAAGTATGTATTCTTAAATCACTGAACCATAACGTCAGTAAGTCTAGAGCTGAAATAAGGATGTTGTGAAAAAAAGGTGTGTTCTTGAAGTAGGATTTATCCAAACTTATAAAAAGAAATTAAACCCTGGGGCAATTGGGTCATGAATCATACAACTAAGAAAAATAAACATAAACGTGTGTAACCTTTACATTTTATCCTCATTTTTTATCTCCCTTTAATTTTACTTTTCTCTCTTTTTCTGCCAACACTTGAATTAATTGATAACATTTAATGTTATAACTTTAATGTGTTTAAAATGATTTTGGTAATCCAACCTCTTAATCTCCTCAAATCCGGCTAAACTATTACATTCTGATTCTTAACCTGTATACCGAAAGCTTTAATTTATCTATTCATATCTACGACCACGTATCTTCTTGCCATTCATTTATACTGTATGTCGCTGAATCACGACGGTTTATAGCAAGAAAAATATATGAATTATGGAAAGTGCATGGAAATGAGGTTCAACCTCCCCAAGTGTATTTAATTTTGGCCATTTTGGATCATAAGGATGAAGGTTCAGAGAGATTTCCTTTCTGTCATGCTGTGAAGATCAACTGATAAAAAGCCATAAATTATGTGTGTGCGCGTTTGTAGGGGAGTTGCAATTTCTGGCTCATTTTGAGTCCAATATAACTACATTTATCAGTGGGGTATAAAATGCAGAAGTCTCAGACTGGTGCTTCAAAACTCAGTGGTTTAATCATTACAAGTTAATTTATTCATTTTCAGTGATGGCTTTTGCGTATGTGTGCACACGTAAAAAATCTCTTTCTTTGAATGTATAAAAGGGCCAAGAGATAATGTTATGGCAAATATAAATTCTGTATTATTGTACAGAATTTCTGTGGCTTTTTCCCTCTTCATTCTTTTGGGTTGTTGTTCCCTACCTCTCTTTAATAGAGAGAGCAAAAGAAACTGATTCCAATGCAGGCATGACCACACCATTCTTCTAACAGAATGCTTTTGGGAATAACAAAGAAAAACTCTCTTAAAACCGTAAACTGTGTTATTTTTTGAAGAAAGAACGTAGCTCTGAAAACAATGTTTAAAACGTGCCCGGTGCCTAAAGTTTAATATATTTCCAGGGGAGTGTTTTTGATTCATCCCTATTGGAAATGTAGGTAATTCAATCTGCTCTAATTTATTGGCCCAGAATCTAAAATTCAGGGTTTTTTTCCACATAATTTTATCATCTAGGGAAGAAGAGGTGTGAGTCTGTTTCACTAAACCACGTACACTACGATTCAACTCCCCTAGCAGCCTTTTTTTCTAGTCTTAGGCAGCAACTTCTGAAAAAAGGAGGTGTACATTCACACCCCTGAAGTCCAACAAGCAGTTTGCTCCCTTATTCTCTTTGGCAGTAAATTCATTGCTCCATTACTGTACTGCTCCCTTCAGTGGGCTGTAAACTATGACTATTGTTTTGTGGCTAATCTAAAACCCAGGAAGAAAAACAGTGCTTGTAATTTTTTACATTAAATAGGAAGTATAAGAACCCAAGGATGCAAGAATTGCATTGGATCAAGCCAAAGGCATCTCTCATTCAAGATTTTGCTCTGGCAGAGGTCTTGCAGATGCCCTTGGGAAGCACATAACCAGCGCATTAGTTGTTCTCATTCACCTTTGGCACTGAAGATGCTGTCTCTAACCTTGGGTGTGATATGTGGTGATCCTGAATTGTAGTTACGGATAACCTCTTGGAGACCTCTATTTATCTCATCTTTAAAGTTGTCGGAAGGGTTGGTTGTCATGACTAAGGCTGTATGGATCATGCAAAATCCAATCCAAGTGGAAGGTTTGATCAATTGAATCAACTTGATTCAAATTGTTTTCGACAACTGGTCTGATTCATAATGGATGTTGGAAATGAATGGCTGAATCTGGGTTTTTCACTTGAGCTGGGAAACAAAAAACATTGTTGCGTAGGCAGTATCTGAAGTTTCTGGTTTCATTTGTAGGTATTCCCACTTAGGCAGCGCATCCAAGAACTTCTGGTAAATAGTATGTACTTAACAAAGTTAAGAGGAGATAGGGAAAAGAATTTCGACAAGTGATGTAATCCAAAAAGCCATATACTGTATATAAAACCAGTGTTTAAACTCTCTTGAATTTCTTCTTCCTTCCCACCCTGGGAGACAGACTATTTGTCCCTTTCTTTTGAACAGGTTTCTTTCTACTTTTGCTGAATTAGATTTGCTCTCACCTTGTTTTTCATTGGTTGTATGAGAATTCTCACTTCCAGTTTGATTCAACATTTCAGACTGGAGTTCCCACTTGAATTGGCAAATTAATTCAAAGAGTCGTTTCCCAGCAGGCCTCCAAAGTGAATCTTCACACATAACCTTAATTGCTTGCTTCTTTCCCCAGTGAATTCCAGTTTAGCTCTGTGCCTTGCCTGGGACTGCAGGCTCTGCTAAGCTACTGTAAAATGGTATGTTTGGTTTCAGCTGAGGGTTGGGTCACCCCAGATAACTTAGTTTGTAAGACATAGCTCCTTTGGCAGCCCTCAGAGCACCTCCAAATTCTGCAATGAAACCCAACAACCAAAGTATCCCTTTTTAAAAATGTACTTTCCATTCAGTTTGTGCCATTTTTGCGTCTTAAGATGTCTCCACCCTTCCCACACCCTCTACATCCATTGGGGACCGTTTTAAAAAATGATGATTTTTTTCCAGCTGCAAAACATTACACATCTATACTCACATCCACATACATTTGGGGGATCTACTGCTACTGCTCAGGGCCCTTTGACAGGAAGTTAAGGGGACCAGGAGTCACCTTCCCTCTTTCTCTTTCATTTGCTCCCCCATTGTTCTACCTGGAGAAAACCAGAGGAGGAAAAGGGAAATTTGCACATCTGCCTTCAGCTTGTTTTCCCCTGCCCAAATTTGCCCCACTTCCCACATGTAACCTTGGTTCAGTCCAAGTTAGCTCCTACAACTTCTTCCTTTTCATCGTTGGCTCTTGCATTTGAGAGTGGGCGATGGCTCCCTTATACCTGTTAACCATCTCAGGCTCATCATCCATGACGCCTCTTAAGACTTTCATTGCTATGTAGAGCACGACTTTAATGAAGTGCTGCGCTTTTGTGCTGCATAATGAAGGCTCCAAGAGGCTTATTATAAACATTTCTCCTTTTGTGAATGTTTTGTTTTGACATTCTAAAGTACGAAGAACAATGATCAGAACCACCCCCCATTCTGGAGGACGGACGGCTCCTTATCTGTCCCTTTTGAAATTATCAGCTTTGTTATCGGGGCCTTTTTTTAAGACTTGAACAGGCTCGGGGGATAAAAGGTTAATTTCAGTTCACCTTCTCCATTTACTAATATATTTTTATTTTTTTCTCCCCTCCCCTCCCCTCTCCACTGATGGCTGTGACCTGGGAAGCAGAATGGTGTAGGAAACCCCAAATGTTTTTTTGAAGTGTTGGCATTACACTGCAATTAATTTGACGCTCTGCCTCCAATAGAAAATATTCTTCCCTCCCATAATCTCAGAGAGTGAACCCTGCTTTGGATGGATCCCCCATTCTACCATGTGTATGACCTAGGGTAACTGTGCCCCCCACCTCATCCTGCTTATAGTGATTCCCTTGAAAGCTCTACATCAGCTTTCTTCAGTCTAATGTCTTGTAGCTTCACCAACTAACATTTATTTATCAAATAGATTTATATGGCTGCCCAACTCACGCCAAGAGGCTCTGGGTGGCATACAGCATTAACGCAGTTGGAAATAATTGGGAATTGGAGTTCAGACCAAAAGTGGGCTCTGGGTTTGGAAGATTGACTTTGAAACTGAATTTATACAACAGTATCTAAAAGAATAACAAGGAACTCTTGCAGTCTTAGTCAATATACAGATCTGCTGCGACTTACATTCTTGGATCAGACATTGTGCTATAGGGATGTAATGGTAGCCTCTGCATGAAAGTGACCATCAACATAATTATCATAATCTTTATACCATCATGGTTTGTTACGGATGTCCCTGGTTGCAGTGTTACAGCACATGCTTCACCCAAAGAAATATGCCATATTATGGCTTAACCTGACAATTTAGGACTTCTTAAGTGAATTACACATTGAACTACAAACAGTCCATCACTATTTTAGCCTAGAGTAGCATTTTGCGTGGATCAGGCCAGAGTATTGCTATATACTGAACTTCATGAATCTCAGTTCATCAGAAGTTGGGTTGCCACATGTTTTGCCCATGTTAAGTTATCTGATGGAGATGTATTCAGTCAGAGGAGTTTCTCCTAATACACCATGAAAATTTATTTTGCATTCAGAAGTTTAATTGAAAAGAATCAGCAGAGGAAAAAGATCTTCCTCTTGTCTTGACCAGGGAGAGTCAGAATAGGGAATACTGCATTAGCTAAGCCTCCCTCAAACTGGTGCCCTCCAAGTGTGTGATGAGTACACATTACTGAGCTTAGATATGGGTGGAGAGCCTGATCAACCCAAGAGAAACAGATTGATTCTTGGTAATTATATTGGGGGCAGCAAGCCAGAGGTGGGCGTGACAAAAGCCCATAATAGATGGAGGCAACCTACTGCAGATATGTTGGCTCTAAAATACTTTTCAACACAGAGAAACCAACGCTTGCATGCCCGTACTTTCCATTCATATGTACGTATGCTTCTCATTCATTCATGCACCTCCGCCCCCCACGGACACACACATCTGGCTTGCTGATTTCCTTGTGTCAGCAGAGGCAAACAAGTCAGGATGGCCACCCCCCTACAGTTCCAGCACCTTGTTTCTTTACAGAGCCATTGTTCTCCAGTTTTACTTTCGTATTACAGATAGTCCTTGAGTTACAACCACAATTGGGACCAGCATTTCTGTTGCTAAGCAAGGCAGTTGCTAAGTGAGTCATACCCCATTTATGATATTTTTGCCATGGCCGTTAAGTGAATTGCTGGAGTTGTTAAATGAAACACGCAGTCATTCAGCAAGTCTGGCTTCACCCATTGACTTTGCTTGTCAGAAGCTGACTGGGAATGTGGTAAGAGGACACGTGACCCTGAATGCTGCCACCATTCTAAATACATGCCAGTTGCCAGTTGGATCACATGATTGTGAGGATCTGGGATGGTCGTAAGTGCGACCATCGTATGTTACTTTTTTCAGTGCCGTTGTAACTTTGAACCATGGTTGTAGGTTAAGGACTACTTGTACTGCATGCAGGAACAGAGACAGAGGGACCTCCCAGGCAACATGGTTGGAAATAAGTAACCTCTTAGGAAGGAAGACGGCACTTTCTTGTTGTCTTCAGCCTGCAAGACCACAAGGAGCACGGTGACAATCCTGGAAAAAAATCTGTGATTCTGCTGCAAGATTTCTGTGAGTTAGTCTGGGGATGCTGGGGGGGGTTGCAACACTAGGGCGGCATTATGCAGTTGTCCTATACGGGCAGCCCTGGGTTTAAGGACAAGATCCCTTCCTAGGTCAGTCTTTAATACAAATTCGGATATAAATTGGAACCCGTACTTCCAAATGGGCTGCCTGTTACTAAGCATGGCGGGCCGCGTTGCTCCTTCCTCGAGCCGACGAACGTCCGAAGCCACGCCATGTTCTCGTGAACCACTGAAAAACAGGCAGTGGACTATTGAAAAGCATGGCTTCAGCACGTCACAGGAGCATCGTGTGCTTCCAGCACTTTGTCAGCTCGGAGAAGCTTGCTGGCTGCCGTGCTTAGCAATAGGCAGCCCCTTCGCAAGTTGGGTGATCTTAACCCAGAGGTTGCCCGTACCGCTATGCGAGAACATCCCTGCCACCTTTTGTTCAGATCGACCCATGGGAATTCCCCTTCAGATTCATTCTTCTGCAGCACTGGATGAGCCGACACCTCCTGAGCATATCAGCATCTAGATCAGGCATCTCCTGAGCATATCAGCATCTAGATGCCCAACGGCTAGGGCATTCCGGTTGTTGAAATCCACACATCTTAAAGTTGCTGAGGCTGAGAAACACTGCGGGTCATTAGTGGATGAAATGTTACCAAGGAACTGGGGATCCGATTGCAACACCTGGAGGGACTTGTTTGCTTAACATTTGCTCTTGCAAAATTCTCTTTTAATATTGTGAGCTTGTATTTGGTTGCATTTTTAACCCACGTGCTACTTTGAAGGACCTTGGGAGGAGAGGCAGCCCAAAACAAGAAAATACAAGCATCAAACCTATATTTATATTGAATGTAAAACAACACACACAGAGGATAAAGCAAGGAGCTGTGCTGAATTCTTTCCTCAAAAGAAAATGAAGGAATATAGATAATTTTTAGACTGCACTTATGAGTAAATTGTACAGCCTGCCAGTGAAAGGCATTAATTCTATAAAGGCAGTCCTCGACTTACAACCATTTGTGTAGCGATGGCTCAAAGTTACAGTGACACTGAAAAAAAAAATGGTCCTCACGTTTATGACTGTTGCAGCATCTCCCACGGTCACATTATCAAAACTTAGACACTTGGCAACCGGCGTGGATTTATGGCGGTTGCAGTGTGCCCAGGGTGTTGTGATTGCCATTTGCAACCTCCCTGCCAGTTCCAACAAGCAAAATCAATGGAGGAAGCCAGATTCTCTTAACAGCTGTGTGATTCATTTAAGACTTGGCAATGTTTTATTTAACAACTGTGGCAAAAAAAAGTAATAAAATCAGGCATGATTCATTTAAAAAGCTTCTTGCTTAGCAATGGAAATGCTGATCCCAACTGTAGGACCAATTGCCTGGCCTGTGGAAATGCCTGCTCTCCCTCCCTCAGAGGTTGGCTGCAACCTGCTGCCGTTTGTAAGCCATTGAAAACTTATTTTTTCCTTTGGGCTACCATGCTGAGTGAGCGTATCTCTGTGGTCAGTTGGTTTAAATGAGAATTTAATTACTTGAATCCAGTGACTCCAAAGATGCCCAGAGTGGCACTGAATGAGAAGCATGTCCATATAAATTGAGTGAGTGAGTGAGTGAATGAATGAAATTGGTCAGGACATATAGCCTGCAGACAACCCGTGGTGATGTTTTGCTGACTTTCTGGATATGTTAGGTCTTGCACATCTTCCTTTGCTTCAGGAGCATAACTTCAGAAGGATGCAAAGGATTGGAAAAAGAATATCCTACGGACACATATCTGTGGGTTGTTTAATCTTTCGGTATCTCTAGGTTTCTCTTGCCAAGCAGGATGTCTAGATAGTTAACAGGGACTGCCTTGTGAATCTGCAAAGCCAATGTCCCATTTTCACCACCACTGAGTGCAAATTATTCTGCCAATCCAAGCTTCTTCATGTTTGGACGAGCAGTAGCCTAGATGAGAATGTGGGTTTGCAAACCCACGGCCCAATCAATCGATGAGTCTACCGTTTGTCACCGCTGGAAAAAAGACCAGGCTTCTGGGGTCTGGCGAAGCAAGCGGTCTTATACTGCTCAAAAAGGCAGGTGTCATTTATTCTGGCACTGCAGTGTTTCGATTCAAAGTCGATTTGATCAAAACATCCCTTTCAAACTTTTGTTTGAATTGCTCAATTAAATCAGCTTTGCAGCTGATTCAGAGATTTCACCGTGTACTGTAGGAGGGGTCACGAAAGTCATGTAGTCTAATCTGGTCAGGGCAAGATCCGCGAGTACATCTCTGACAAATGCTCTGCTTAATGTCCTCCGGCGAAGGAGAACTTGCTGGAGTTGCTGCTGCCAAATGCGCGACGACCAAACAAACAAACTAACAAACTAACTCACTCACTCTGTCATGTGGCAGCCTGTTCCATGGGGTAACGGCATGTAAAATCAGGAAATGACTTGGTGTGGGCACCCCCTCTTTTTTTTTTCCAAATTGATTTGAATCTTCAAATTCTTATTGAATCAATAAGAATGATTTGACTCAGCTTTTCCAATCTAACTGCAGATTTGAGGCAAATTAATGAAACACATCAGGCTGCAGATTTATGGCAGATCTTGATTGCATTACCCTCCTCCATTTTTATTCTCTCTCTCTTTTTAAAGCCTGTATCTTGAGTGGCTTTGTTAAGCAAGTCTCTTACCCTCGAGTCATGAAATCTTGCACTGAACACAATGTTGTGAACTAATGTTATGGAATGCACATATTAGCCCAGAATAGATTATAGAGAACTTGCTGTGCTGGTTCAAAGGCATATAAATAGCATTAAAAAAATGCGCAGAAAAGCCCTTAATTAATGGAGGTCAGTTTTGCTAAACCTGAGCTGCTAGATGGGTAACACTTGAATTCTCGGACGAAATGTTAGCCTTGCCAAGGGTGTTTCCACTCACAGTTGGAATGCAGATAATTTTTTTAAAATCCCAATAATCCATGAATAATTAGCCCGGGGAGAGGCTAGCAAAATTTGTCTCCTTGCCATTTGGGAATGTAACAATTGGTCCTCACTTTCTGTTCCAACTCCCCAGCCATCTATTTTCCATCCACTTGGATGTCTCTTGCCAGACTGATCTGCCCACCTAACCTGGCACTCTTGCCTTGCCCCAACAGATCAGACCAATAGCCCCCATCTAGCCTTGAAGCGTGAAATTCGATTACCACGTCCCTACCATTAGCTTCATTGCTATAGCAACAGATGTTATTAGCAGTCATAAAATTCCCCAACCCCCTTATTAAATCTAACTGCAGAATTTGTCTCCTTGACCCACTGTGTCTCTGCAGCTGTTTGATGATTAGAGTCCGGGCTGGGGAGGACGTTAGAAGTTTTATCCCCTGGGCCTTTTTACGGTTGGGGCAGAGGTGCCTAAAGACGGGCTTCTGCTCCCAACTCTAGGAAGGCGAAGAAGGAAGGGTGCAGAAGTGGCACCACCAGGTTTGTTTCTGTCTCTTGAAAGCATCAACATGTTTTGAGTGATCCCCAACCTCTTCTTCAACAGCTGTTGGCGACGCCCAAGCAACACAGAGTTCAACAGAATGATTTTGACACTTGGGAAGAGAGATACGACCTCGGAAGAGGATCGGACGTCGGTTTATGAAAAGTTGATTGCATTTTCTAAAAGCTCATTAGTATTTCAGTGATGATGATGATAATGTTGATTTTCAATCTGGACGACACCCGTTTTCTCCTTGCCCCAATACATATACTGTCCTCAACGTATCCACCGTGAACTACCAGGTGACCCCTCAGTTCTGCAAAGGTTCCCTCTTGTGTTTTAGACAAGAGGGCATCTGTGACTCTCCAGTTGTGCTGAACTATACCTCCCAGCATACTTCAGTATTGGCCATGTCAACTGGTTCAGTGCCACCTGAAGAGCCACACATTTTCCATTTCTGCTTTAAAGATTCTTAAGATTTTTTTAAAAAGTTTGTGAAGGGACCTATGGAACAGTACATGAGAAGACATCACCGTCCGTGCTCTTGGGGATCTGGGAAAGATCCACTCATACGCCACGCCCTGCTTGCCAATCCATCCAAGGTTTTAGAGCAGGATTTCCCAAACTTGACCACTTTAAGACATGTGGACTTCAACTCCCAGATTTCCCCAGCCAGCTCTGGGAGTCGAAGTCCACATATCTTAAAGTTGCCGAAGTTGGGAAACCCTGTTTTAGAGAGATGTATTCCTCAGGAGAAACGGGAGGGAGGTTTTCAGTGGATGAGGCCAGCGGCATAAACTCTGGCAGCTCTCAAATGAATGGACTTCACCTCCTAGAATTCTCCACTCCCCATAATTTATCATTCTTTTTCCTCCACAAACTTGAGCGGGGTATAAATATAAGTTATCCAGAATTGCTAGCTCGTGCATCCAAAGAGAATTCTGGGGCATTTTCAAGCCACCAGGCTAGAGAGCCAGGATGGTGTGGTGGCCAACGTGCTGGCCTAGACCCCAGAAGACTTACGAACGAAAGCCAGCGGTGTGACTTCGAACCAGCCATCGAGAGACGCTGACTTCTAGTCCTGCCTTAGGCATGAAAGCTGGCTGGGTGACTTTGGGCCAGTCACTTTCTCCCTCTCGGTCCAACCTAACTTACAGGGTTGTCATGGGGAAAATAAAATGAGAGGACGTATTAGGTAAGTTTGCTGCCTTGAGTTATTTATAAAAATAATAAAGGCAGGAGATATATACTGTATATGTATTTACATATATATGTAAATACATATATATAGTATGTGCATGTGTTGAAAAGTATGGGGCTTGCATTTATGTACATATATATATATATGTATATATATATGTTTGGGGCTTGCATTTATTTGCATATATATAGGTACATATATATATATATGTACATAAATGCAAGCCCCATACTTTTCAATACATGCACATACTTGCATTGAGATGCTGGCTCTGCCACCTTACTTTTTCCCATCTTTTCCTCTGATGCCACTGCTACCTTATAACTCAGTCATAGTTCTCCACCCAGAGAATTTCTCCCAAATGCTCTTTTCCCTGGAGAGCAATTTTGAAAGCCAATTCTCTTCCCCTCCTATTGAATGAGAACTGTTGGAGGAAGGGAGAAAGGCAGAACAGCTCTGCAGAGTGTCGTTGCTGAGTCCAAAGTAGGGAGAGACTTCGGGTGCGTGGCTGCAGTTTAAAATGCTTTCCAAAAAGTTTTCTGTATGCAGTTGTACAATGTAAAGTCTGACTGGCTCCTAACCGTTCTGGGCAGTACAGTCTACAATTTAAAAGAAAAATTAAAAAATCAGAAAGAAACCATGAGGGTCCCAAAGATACGTGTATAACCGTAAACGCAAACCCTAATCCAACAGGGGTTCAGCCATCACCTCGCCCAGGCTTAATAGCTTCCTGAGCTTCATCGAGGTTGGAGCCACCCACATGGCTGGAGACTTCTTATTCTCCAGCCCAGGCGCCATAACGGAATAGTTGCTCCTTCTGGGTCCCGCACGATGATGGAACTGAAGCTTTCCCTGACCGCAAGCCAGTTGTCCTCAACTTACAACCACAGTTGGGACCAACATTTCCATCGCTAAGCAAAGCGGTGGTCAAATGAGTTGCGCCCAATTTTACAACATATTTTGCCACGGTTGTTAAGTGAATCACTGCAGACAGCTGAATCGTCTGTCAGAAACCAGATGGGACGGTCGCAAGTGGCGATCACATCACCTTGGGATGCTGCAGCCATCATAAATACATGCCGGTTGGCAAGCGGCTAAATTTTGATGACGCGACTGCGGGGATGCTGTGGCAATCATAAGTGCGAGGAGCGGCCTTAAGTCACTGTTTTCACTGCCACTGTAACTTCGATTGGGTTGTTGAATGAGTGGTTGTAAGTTGAGGATTACCCGCCTTGTTCTCAAGTCACTTTCGTGAGGGGGAAGACATTCCTCCGATTCACTGCTGCCAGGTTGGTCCTGCCTGGGGAGTGGGCAAGCTGGAGTGTCAGCTTCAGGTCTGCTCACCCTTGCACACAAGTGAAGCACGGGACCGGTCTAGTGTCCATAGCAGGAGCGTTCACCTACCGTCGCTCCCCACAACTTGCTGTCTGAGCTAAAGTAGATGCCCCGTCGCGGCCAGGAGCTGTGCCGAGACCGGCCTTCTGCAAGTCGGAAGCCTTGAGTGATCCCGTTCCAGCTCTCGGAAGCGGCTGACTGTCTCACAGAGACAAAAGGAAGTTCTTGCTGAGCCGCGGTCGCGGGCAGGGCTTGGACTGGAGGACCTCTGGAGTCCCTTTCTGCTCTACCATTCCTCTATACTCGTCGTCCTCAACGGGCGCCCTCGTGGGGGCTGACTCCCGGGCCACCTGCCACAGCTTATGCCGCGAAGGAATGACTCGGACTCTCGGGAATGAGATGAGCCTCCACTCCCTGTGTGAAAAGACCTCCCCCTCGCACCGTAAAAACGCGATGCATTATCACCATAAAGCCTTTCCACGCTAATATTGTTTTTCGCACTTGCTGAGTTTTATTTTTTTAAAAAAATCCTTAAGGTTTGTTGGCATCCCACCCAGCCGTGTCTCATGGGACAGGCGGCCAAATAAATATGACAGATAAGTGAACAAACAAACAAACGAAACTGTGCTGCGCAAGCCACTGCGGAAGGCAGACTCGCAAAAGCCCCTCTTGCTACTTGCTCACTGAGCAGGACGGGCGCAGGTGGATTTTCCTGAACGATGGAGCTTTTCTTGTCCTTCAATATCTGGCCATTCTCGTTTCCTTTTGTGAACAAAAAACAGAAAACGCTTCCAACATCTGCCTTTCTGGCTTTACTCTCTCATATTTCGATCCCCTCTGCCGGAAGACACCCGGAACGGAGAGAGAAGCCGCCGCTGAAACTGCAGGGCACGCCCTGAGTGACAACAAGAGGTTTTCTTGTCGGATTTGCTATGCCCATGCCCTCTGACCTAATTTCCCAATTAAAGGATAGGTTTTCGGAATATTTGCCAGCTGCTGCAGAAAAAGGACCCTTCTGTGCATGCTCAAAGACACAATTGTCTTTCCTTGCAGCACATGTTATGCCGCCGGCGTGCCGCTTCCAATCCGAGCCGGATTGCCACCTCTTTACAGGCTCTCTGCTCTTGTGCCTTTAGGAACGAGCTGATCTGCAGCGACGATCAGGTGGGCGCGTTTATCGCTGTGCGCCAGGAGTTGTGCCGACTGCTTTCTGCATATTCTTAAAGCGTCAGAAGGCGGATCAGAGCGTTCCCTCGCCTCTCCTTAGGTTTGGGTCTGGCTTCACGCGCAACGGGCTGGGTCTGGAACAACACAGCACAAGAGCTGGTTCAAGTGGCCTGTGATCCTCAAGGAAACAAACCCTTCCACGGTTTAGGGAGTTCCCGAGGGGAGCCCCGTGCTAAGGCAACGGCTAGAACATCAGAACACGTCCAACCGTAAACTATTTGATCCCGTTGGAGCCTAAGCCCGCGCATTGTGAGAACCGGCTTCTACTTTATGCTTAGCAGAATCTGGAAATGGGGATAAGCTTTGGTGTCTTCTGCGATATTTCATTATTGTTTTAAATTATTTTAAGGAACAGCTGCAGTGATGATCCAAATCCTGTGCATTCCGATCAAGGAATGTTTGGGATTAAGAAGGAGACAGATGCCTTTGA
>JANHZU010008422.1:23723-35308 GCA_032468055.1 Acrochordus granulatus | reverse complement strand
CTTGGTAAACTGGATCAAAACAAAGGGAGTGGCTCTATTATTTGGGAAGATTCCTTTGTGTTTTCCCCACAGATTCCTTTGTGTTTTCCTCAGCCTCTTAACTTTGGCAATAGCAGCTTTTCACATAAGATCTCAGATTGGAAATTAGAAACTCTCCTGTGCTCTCTGAGATTCTCTCATCTAAATAACTGCATGGTGTAATCTGGACTAAAATATGTTAATATAATTGCTTTTCTCACCTTTAGAATAAATATGAAATAAAAGGTGTTAGTGGCTCAGGGAATAAAAAATGCTGCTACACTTTTGTTGATACATGGTACATCAGAATTCCCTAACACAATGCAACTTCATGGCTACCATATAGTAACTAAATATGCTTGAGTTATTTGTAAATATAATAAAGGTGGGGTACAAATAAATAAAATAAAAAAACATTCTTGAATGAACAGTGATTTTTATGGCTTCTTTAAAGAAGGAATTTAGACAAGATCTATATTGGAGCTTGTTGAACTTTTGTGGAGGCATTAAAGTGTTGGATTTTGTTTTAATCACAATAGAGGCCTTTCCCCCCTTAACATCAAATTCTCTTCTCTCTCTTTCTGCTGTACCAAACATCCACTCAGTTGTCCTATTTAAGGCTATCCCAAATAATTTCAGAAGATCAAATAATATCTCATTTTGCTATGTTCAGAAGCCACACTCATTCTATAAATTTAGTCTGGGGGAAAAAAGTGAAGTGAAAATTGCATTAGGAAAATGTCCTAGCGATAGAATAAAAAATGTGTTTATCCTTATGGAAACCTAACTTCCAAACAAATTGGTAGGAAGCAGAATTAAACTGAGACTGCTTTTGAGTAAATGAAGCCAAAATATGTAAGCTATTGCAAGAGTCTATACTAACATTTATTATTAGCTGTTTGAATTAATGAGCATGTATAAATATAATTTTTAAAAATATATAATCTATACTGCACAAGAGATAACTATTAAAATATAAATATTCAATTGTTCATAATTAGAAAATATGTACGTAGTTTTTGCTAATTAACAGATCATGACTATGCTGACAAACTCTTAAATTCAGATATATATTAGATACCCTGACATGGTGAAAATCTGGCAGATCAGTGCTATGCACATCACTGATCTTCAAGTGGAAGAGCTACCAAATTTTCATTTCAAATTGCTATAGCGAACTACAAAATGCCATCCTTTATTTTACACATACAATAGTGCCAAATTGGCTAGAAACATGAACACATGTATTTCCTCCTCAGATTAGATTCTTTATTGGCCAAGCATGGTTAGGCACGCAAGGAATTTGACTCCAGTATAGCAGCTCTCAGTATACTTGCAAGACAACAGTATGTAAAGTAATAACATAAGCAAATAAATGAAATTATGTATTCAGCAGTAAAGCGTGCATCCAAAGTATGCAGCCAGTAGAAAAATAATATAATAAGTGTAGAATTAGAACCACAATCTATTTATAAGTATATATACGGTAAGTATGTATGTAGACAGTACTTCTGGGGTAATTTAGAATTCCTCTCTCCTACATATGTAACGATCCCCATAACTCTTTCATTATGACTTGGATCTATGCAGTATGCAAAAGATGTTTTGCAGTAGAGAAGCCCTGCGAGAAATGAATTACTTTAGTTACTTTGCAACACTTCTTCTCCATGACAGTTGTGTTATCAGGGTCTATTTTCCCACAAAAAATAGATACTTCAGTAAGATTAACACTGTCTATACTCTGATAAGCCAAATCAAGTTATAAAACTATTTCAGGTATTCATAACAAGTCAACTTACATTCAATCTTTTCAGCTGTGCCAAAATCGACAGGAAGTCTCCCCTATATCAAGAAGCTATGTTTCCTTGAGAAGCAATGACCTCATCACAAACAGATGAAGCAGTAAGGAAAAGCATTCTTCTTTGACTCTTACCTGCAAGTAATATTTAAGGTCTCCTTAACATTGATGATATATTCCTCTTCTGTGATGCTGAGAATGGGTGGAGTCATAGAATAGCCACTAACCAGATCTAGGGGAAGAAAGAAAAAAGTTTATCCAATCATGCACTTTTTGACATTAGTATTTACTGTTTCAGTTCTATCCTATACATGTCATGGAGTGTCTTCATGTGATCAGGCCTTACACTCCTTAGCTTCTGAGTCCAGACAGGATAGGCCAGATGCTGTCACATATCATAAAAACTTTTATATAGACTTAAGATAAAACAAGAGATATTCAAGTTCACTGAATATAAAATCCACAAACTGTGAACATTCTGTTTCTTTTATACATACATGTACACAGTGTAAGGACGGAGAGATATTGACCGGCCCTCACAATATTTGATGATTAGTCTTGCAGTATAGAAGGCAGAAGTATCTTAACCATTCTTTTGCAGAAATTGGGACCCAATATGATCCCACAGTGCGAGTTCTAATGATCAAAGATCCTATATTTCTAAATTTGGATAGTATGAATTTGATTTAATGACATTCCATGCACTTTGGCATATAGTCACACTGGCCACATGACCATGGAAGTGTCTTCGGACAATGCTGGCTCCTCAGCTATGAAACAGAGATGAGCACTACCCCTAGAATCGGACACGTCTGAAAGGGGAAACTTTTACTTTTACCTATTTTGTAATTGCTGTCATTGTAGTTTATAAACCATTGTTTGGCTTATTGTTTGCAATATAGTTTACCTATAAATTTGACTACTTTTGTTTTCTTTAATAGCTTATTTAAAAATCATAGCTATCATATGTGAATCCAACTATATTATTTTTCCCATCAATGCAGAAGTTTTTCTTTTCACAGAGTTTATTATCATAAATATGGTCTGTCAGCCCTGTAATACCATACCACAAATTTATATATGCATGTTACAGTCCTAGAATATTCTTCATAAATGAGTTTTTTTAGACCTTTGGCAAATGGAATCAAGGAAGAAAACTGGTCACCTAACTGCACCCTTTGCTTCTGGCTGCCTTATGTTGTCCAGAAAATCTGGTAAAGGTAAAGGTTTTCCCTGCCAGTTGTGGCCAACTCTAGGGGGTGTCTCCATTTCATCGCTGAAGAGCCAGCATTTGTCCAAAAACACCCATGGTCGTGTGGATGGCATGACTAAATGCTGAGGCGCATGGATGCTGTTACCTTCCCATCAAGTTGGTACCTATTTATCCACTTGCATTTTGCATGCTTTCAAACTGCTAGTTGGCAGTAGCTGGCGCAAGTAATGGGAGCTCACCCCGTTACACGGCACCTGGCTCTTGAACTTGGGCTGACTTCCGATATGCCCAGAGTCTTGATTGCTCAGCCATTACATCTCCATAGAAAATCTGGAGACAGACTATAAACATCCTTGCCTGACAATGATCAATCAAGGTCTCTGTGAAGAAGAGAAATTCTCTGTTCTCTTTTGTAACTTTTGGCAAAGTTACTTGTTTTTAAATGTGTTTGTTCTCTGTGAAAAATTAGCATTTTCACAAGAACAAACAAATTTAAAAACAAGTAACTTTGCCAAAAGCCTGCTCTGAGCCCTAAAGACAGGGTTAGTATTATACTCCAACAAAATATCACTTGTACAGAACATAGCGTCCTGTCTTCAGATACGAAGATATTGTAGTTCTATGTTGGAAAATACATAATTCCTTCTTTTCAGCAGTGAACATTCCTGAGAATGAAAGTCTGGTATTAAAAGTTCTAAAACATCTAAAGTTAGAAAGGGGAATAAAGGAATATAATATTCCTTTTAATATTTATAAATGTTATAAATAAAACAATGTTTTTTCAGTTACATCATGGCCAAAGGAACTTTAAATGTTTGCATATCTTGGCTGGAGTATGTTTTCATGTATAAAAATGGGAGGCTGTAGGAATAGCAACGTCAAAGAAAAAACAATCCCAGCATCTACCCAAATGTAAGATGAATTGCCATCTGAAAAAATAGGTAAGAAATTTCTGAAAAGTAAAATAAAGTGTATTTGGAAACTAAAATCCTCATAGACTGGTGAGAAATGTGCTAATATCATCCAAGTTATAAGGATGCTTTGTCCCAAATGTAACTTTAAAATATATTATTGCTCTAAAAAACCTTCCCAAACACTATTAAAAGCAAAACTATTTGATTCATATCGATCCACTTTCTATAGACAAATCATCGGTCTTCCACACCTGTGTAAGCAAGGTATGACCTGCTCATCTCCCAGTTATGCTTTTCCTGGAGTAAGAATTGGAGTAAAAAGGTAAAAGGTTTCTCCTGACAGTCATGGCCAACTCTAGGGGGCAGTGCTCATCTCTCCAGTTCATAACTGAAGAGCCAGCATTGTCCGAAGATGTTTCCGTGGTCATGTGGCCAGCATGACTATATGCCAAGGCGCACAGATGCTGTTACCTTTCCCACCAAAGGTGGTACTTATTTATCTACTTGCATTTTTATATGCTTTCAAACTGCAGGAGCTGGAGCAAGTAATGAGAGCTCACCCCATTATGCAGTGGTGCTTAGGTCTCAAACTCGAGCTGCCAGCCAACAAGCCCAGCATCTTAATCGCTGCAAAAATAATGATAACAGTACCTACAGCTACAACTGTATGAAATGGCAGGAAGCTTCCTGGATTGTTACAGTGTTAACTAGCTGTTATGTTTTTTACTCTTTGTCAAGGCGTATAGAATCAAGTCTGAAGTTGACTTCCCAAAAGAAACAAACCACATATTCTATTAAGGGAGGCATAAATACTTGAGGTATATTAAAGTCAAAAACTATGACATTTGCACATTGCTCTAATTCAGGTACTTGAGTGATAACTATGAGTAGACTCATAGAGAGCAAGATTGTCACAAGGGATGCTAATTTGTCCAGTTGAACTAAAGACATATAAAAACAAATGATACTGTTATTAAAATTTCATGAATCCCAGTCTGTCCATTGCTCTAAAGGAAGAGAGTAATCTGCGCAGTATAAACTCAATAATAAATATAAATATATCACCAGAATTCTTTTTCCTTGCCTCATTGTGCTTCATTCTGTCAAACATGGAATATGGGAAGTTGTGAGGTAGAAATGCCCTTAGAAGCCTATCTGATTAAACAGGAATTTTAAAAATGTGAAAACAATCATGCTATAAAAGTATTAATATAAGTAATTTTCAGCACACTTAGCTATAGCATAGGACAGACCGGTTTGATTTCCTGTGGCACAGTGCTGCACACATCCATGCAGCCAAGAAACAAGGACTGGTAAGCAGAAGTCTCCTTCTGATCATACATCATGAGAAGATTAAACAGTTTTTTTCCTCATGTGGAATCTCCCAATGAGTCCATCTGAAAACTATTGGTATGTTGTGAGGTGAATTAACTCTTTAATTAAATAAACTAAGAGAATATCCAGATAATGCTCTTATTGTGTAATCTCCCTGCTTTGTTATAAGGGAATCCAGATGTTGTCTTTTATTTGCAACTCTCCTGCATTTTGCCACCTTTTCTTTCATCTTTTTTCTAACCATAAATATTTCATCTCTAAGGAAAAGATGAAGTATTTGCATAATGTAGTCACCTGGAAGCAACCTAAATCTGTTGCTTCCTGTGAGCAGATGCATGGATTATTCCCTTCATTCTCATTCATACTGATTACAAACATGAATCTTCAGACTTTTTCAAAACATACCTCTACTAACATACTTTATGTTCAGGAAAGCAAAGATTCTGGACAAGCTTTCTTGTCCAGAATCACACACACAAACCAAACACAAAGGCTAAATCCACGGATAGAAAGATATCTAATGCCCAGCATATGTTGAATTACATCTTTCAGTATCCATCAACACTGACTATGCTGGCTGTGGCTGCTGGAAAGCCATATTGTGCCCAAACCTACAATTATTATTTGTACTTTAATTGCAAATATAAAAATGAATATTATCACTTTCTGAAGGAGGAGGGCTATTGAATGATTAATTATGTCTTTATTCCTCTGAAGAATACCATGGAAAACTGTAAAACCAGCTTCAGGCTAAGTCATTAGCTAAAGAAAGATCAAGGAATTAATATTGTATTTCCTTCTCAGCACAGTAATCTTTTAATGTTGATTTTTTTCAGTGCTTAACTCTGTAAGCTGTCAAGAGTGTTTCTGAATGCAAAGCCCTAGAAACTGAATAAATAAATGAAATAAACTTCAGAAAGATTTGCCAGCTATAACAGACTGCTCGTGGTAGTATAAGGGAGTTAGGTAGGAGTTGTTGTTTTAATACTGAAATTATCTTATAATTGATTTAGGGCTCATAGATGAAACACACAAGAAATCTACACTTATGATAAATCCTGGAACATACAGATGTGCATGTACAGCATGTACATCATATACATGCATACAAGTCAATGAATCTTGCAAGGGAGATTAGATTATGACAGTGGAAAAAAATCATTATGCAGGAAGGTCATGCCTATATTTTCTCTTTTTAAAGCCCCAAATTAAAAAAATAAATACATTTCCCCCCTGCTTTTAAATTTCTGCAGTATAATAATATTGAGTGTTTTAAATGTTAACTTCTATTTTTCATTAGTTGCATCAATAATAAAAGCCTCACCCAAGCCAATCTTCTGAAACTAGAAAAGGAAACTTTCTGTTGTTTAGACAACAGCAATCTTGGCTTCCGTATTCAGAAACTCTTCTGCCAAGCAAACTGAGTGTGAACAACTCCTAACCCTTTTATGCACTTCACTGACCACATGCAAACTTTGGGAGTTCACTAAATTAGTTTTGCACATAGAGAATCCTTCCCTTAGTTCCTCTTTGAGATAGAAATGCAAGTAAAAGAAAAACCTACTTCAAACTTGCAATACTAATGACATAAGAGAGACAGAATAGTGAGAGGAGAGAGAAAAATGGAAGAAAGAAGAGAAATATAAGTGAAAGGGTTAAGCATCACTTTTTCCCTGCAGCTATCACTTAACAAGCCTTAAAGGAAAAGAGACCAAACCTTTGGATGTCACACAAAAATGCAGTCTTAGCAATGAAAATAACTGAAAACACTTTTCAGAAATCCCTTGAAAATATATTTTAAACCAAAGTATTTCCAAATCATTCTGAATACCAATCTGCACTCATAATATCCTGCTGTGGACATATTTTCTTTACTTTGGGACCAATTCTGATCTTTAGAAGACTCAGAACTTTGGGTAGTAGATTATGCAAAAGTTTATGCTTAAAGGTAAAAAACTTTCAGTTGTGTTCGACTCTAGAGGCAGTGCTCATCTCCGTTTCATAGCCGAAGAGCCAGTAGCGTCCTTCCATGGTCACATGGCCAGCATGAGTATATGCTGAGGTGCATGGAATGCTGTTACCTTCCCAATGAAGGTGGTACCTATTTATGTGTACTTGCATTTTGCATGCTTCCGAACTGCTAGGTTGGCAGGAGCTGGGGCAAGTAATGGGAGCTCACCCCGTTATGTGGCAGTGCTTGGGTCTTGAACTCAGGCTGCCGACAATCCCAGTGTCTTAATCACTCAGTCACCAAGCCCCCTAAGTATATGCTTAGCAGTGTCCATTTCTGCCATTGCTTCTTCGTAAGAGATACGTTATCAGAGCAATGGCCGGACAACACTATAAACTCTTAGAATGGAAATGCGTATGGAATTTTGTAAATAAGTTTCAAAAGGGAATGAAGAAAGGATATATTCAGTATAGCACTTGAGCTCTATCTTGTCCTTCATTCGGGAATTCAAGGTACCTATATAACACTCCATCCTTCCATTTTCTCCCAAAACAACACTGTGAGGTAGAGTTGGGCTGAAAGTGTCCAAAGTTAACCAGTCAATTTCTATGACTGAGGATGAACTGGATAACATCAATCTTCCTGTTCTCAGCCTGATTCCCTAACTACTGCATGGTACTGGCTCTCATGGTATCTTAATATAATGAAATTTGGTGAGAAATAATTTTGCCATGACTTGCTTCCTCTTACATAAGACTGGATAAATGTCTTTCTCCTGCACTGATCTATACATCTGAAAGGTCTGTGCTCTTCTCCGTACATCTTTTAGTTTTGCTGGAATGGCTTCTCAGTCATACTCTTTAAGAGAAGAATCAGATCAGCAAAAGAATGAGGCAACCGTTCACAACTTTCTTCTAACAGAACAAATTTTGGTCGCCCTACCCCTTTTAAAAAGAAGCTCAAAAAACTTGTCTGGAAAGGCAACACATAAATAATCAAATGAATAAACATATCACATTTCCCTTCTTTTTTCATTAGGTGAGGAATTTAAAAAAACAGAACAATTTTTGTTCTGTTTCCATTTTGGAGTATCTCCCGAACCTAATAAGCTCTTTTCTCTTAATATCGCGCAGGATCCATGTCCTTGATCGACTTAGCTTCGAGCATTTGTAGGACTAGCTGTGAAAACCGTATCATCACTTCCTGCTTCCTTTAACTAAAGGCAGACCATGAAAAACAATGATTGCTGACTGAAATAAGCGTCCATCCATTCTGTTTTGAGAGATAATGAGATAGGTTGGTACAGAGATGCTTGTCAGACGCGGAACTGGGTGTGGATATAAGGAAGGATGCAAAGTAACAAAGAAATAAATATATCTTTCCCTCTCCCTCTTCCCTCTCTCTGCTTTTACGACCTGTTAGTCAACAACAACATGATAGCATGTGCAGGTCTAGGTTCTAGGATTCCTGCAGATGTATCCTGTCCGATGCTTTCCAAAAGTACAACAGGAAAAGGAACAAACTCTCTATTTGAATACACCATGTGCTGCTTGGGTGGAGAAGGCTAACGAGGAGGAGGGAGAACCATGTAAACAAGGGTGGCATTGATGATTTAGCTTAGAACTCTAAGTTCTAAGAAACTTTTTACAGGTTTCTTCCTTTACAACTGCAAAAGGGATGATGAAAAGGTATTTCAAAGACCTATGTCCCTGATGTCTAGTTTCTTTACCTAGATGCAACAGCTAGAAGGAAAAGCACCCACTGCATTTGAGATCTCGACCCAGGTTCATATAAAACTCCAATACAAACATATCTTGCAGCAGTCCTCAGCAAGTGAGTCACTAGCCTGGGCCTGAGGCTTTTCTTTCCTCTCTTTCTCACATGCGTGAATTCAAACAAATCTTCCCTGTTTGTTAAGATCCATTTATCATCAGTTACTTTCAACTAGAATAAACTCCTCTCTCAAAGGAATCTGTGGGTAACAGGTCTGGAACAGGACAGAGCACTGGAGGTAACTATACAGTGCCACTTGCATTCAATGTTTCTCAGTCTTAGCTATTTTTATGATGTGTGGACTTTGGTTCCCAGAATTCACCAGCAAGCATGCTGGATGGAGATTTCCACTTTGGGGAACTTCAGGTACCTCTGATTACAATCCCTCTTATTAACAAAAGCAGGTAGGGTGATGGAATAGTGTGGCAGCCAGGCTGAAGGTTGTCTTAGGGCCAAGGTGAATGACCTAATGCTCCGGGACCATATAAAGAGCCTCCCCTCACTCTCCACAAAAATTCGTGTGCAGCCCTATCCTAAAAGTTGTTAACAGATTATAATTGTGATAGATGGGGTTAATTAAAAAGCTATTTTATGGACAGAGTAATCACATTAAATGATGTAAAACTTTTCTTGATTTTGTTTCAAATCAGCCTTAACTCCTGGCAACTGCCTGGAGAAGTCCCTGAAGTTTTTTATCAGATTTTCAGAAGTGATCTGCCATTGTTTTTCTCCTAGGGAAGCGAGAGAGAATGACTGGCCCAAAATCACCCTTGGGCAGAACAAGATTTTATTGGTTTCTAGCCTGGAGACTTTAGCCATTATACTAAGGTAGCTTTCAGATAGAATCTAAGAAATTAAAAATCATTGAGTTATGTATGAGTGAAGATGCACTATTAGTGTGTGTGAAACTTAGAATAAGCCATAAGAACAATAAAGAATGAGACAGTTAATTTGCTCTTGTGATCATTTCCCAGGTAATGGGTACCTAGTATAAACAGGCGGTCCTTGTCTTCTGATCGTAATGGAGCCCAGAATTTCCATTGTAATTCACGACGGTTATAAATCAAATCATGTGACCAACCTGAGTTTACAACTTTTTTTGGGTGATTGTTAACCCTAACCCTTCCTTTTTATATTTAAGCTAATTTTTTTTAAAAAAATTATTGAAAAATTGACTTCACATGATTGGACTTGCCATTTGTTCCTGCTAAGCCCAATTCTCCCCGACTAGAGTTGATGTTGGCAACAATATCTGTTATTGGACATCATTGATGGATATGCAGATTAATCTGTGTCTCTAGTAAATATCCCATGAGGAAATATTCACATGTGCCTATATGACTCCTAAAAGTGCATATATGATTCTAATCCTATTCTAATATTTGCAGAGCTAACATGAAGAAAGAATCACCATAATTAAAAAATCATGCTACAGTTTCAGTGATACTTGTTTTTTCAAGGTAAGAGCTGGCAGCAGGATATTAAAACAAACAGAATTGAGTTGATGAGATTCTGCAAAAAAAATATACAGCTGCTCACAATCTATATCTGGAAACCTGTATTTCCTATACATTGGTTTTCCTATTTTTGATCTTCCATTTTATGGTTATTTAAGGGGCAAACTTCATGCAAGATATCTTTTACAAATTAAAGTATTGTGTGTCATTATTTAAATAGTCCTGTTGCCAGCATTCTTCAATTAATAGAGTTGCTGATTCAGCATATTTACTGCAGTGACTATCATTATTGCAAGCTTGGGATGTAATCCCTACTTTTTTGGGGTGGAGGTTGCTGTGAGTCAGTCTTTGTGCTGAGAGAGAGGGTCTGATCAGAGTCCCCCAGCTGGCTTTGTGCCTAAGGCAGAACTAGAACTCATGGTCTCCCACTTTCAAGTCTGGTGCCTTAACAAACAAACTGGGTCTCAATACTTATTTTACCCATTCCTTTGCTCTTTATGGATATATATCATTGCTTGGGAAGAACTAACTTCTCTTTTCAACATTTGTCACCTGATTGCAGCATATAGTAGAAAAGGGCTCTTGCTGTTCTGACAGATTGTAAAATGACTCTTCCTAAGGCACCCACTGGCACTTCCCTGCAGTTACAGAGGGCTTTTCCACATGTTGGCCTTAAGTTGCTTAACTGACTGGAGATAAAAGTGGCAGAAGTACTCCCTTCCCTTCCCAGATTCCATCCCTTCCTCTGCTATGGCCATACTCATGGCTTGCTATTTTGTCCACACTAGCTTACCACAGCCCCCAATGGTGGATTTTTTTTCCTCCTCCCCTGGGAAAGTATGCACCAATTGCTTCCCTTTCCAGGGGTGGGATTTTGAGAAGATTGGTTTCCATTGACAGGAAATGTGACCTCTCTTCCATTCCCCCTTATAGCTGACATCTTCCCATCTGATATGTCTGTTGCTGGACCAGTAAAATAGAAAGGAAATGTTGGGAAAATTTGCTTAGGCCTAAAGCATTCTGGAATTCCAGAAAAACATCTACTTCTGCTTCATTGACTACACTAAAGCCTTTGACTATGCGGATCACAACCAAATGTGGCAAATTCTAAAAGAGATGGGAGTAC
>JANHZU010008422.1:0-16334 GCA_032468055.1 Acrochordus granulatus | reverse complement strand
CTGGGATTCTGTCTGAACCCCTTGTTCCCTGGCCAATTGCCGCTCAGTGATTTCCTCAATATCTAAAACAAGTAACAATGATTAACACACAATATAAAGTAGAAATAAAACAAATTAACCAGCACTTATGGATTTGCTCTGAGGCAGATTCTGGCTATCAGCTGCTGCTCAGCCGGCGCTGTCTGGGCGGCCCTGTTGGATCAGGAGGATCCACTGCTGCCACCGCTCAAGGGCAAAACGGCCTTTTCCCTCGGCAATGCCTTTCCGGGGGTCTTTCCTGGGTGGTTTGGAAATGTTTCTCATCATAACCTACCTCCGTGCTATGAGAGGGGAGAAAAGATGGGCAAGAGGGGGACAGTCTGGATGGTGCGAGGGTGTGTGTGTGTGTTTGTGTGTGTTGAGTGAGTGAATGACAGGGAAGACGGAGGGTCAAATCTTCCTACGCTTGAAGAGATAGGCAGGAGGGGGAGGGCTGTGTGTGTGTGTATGTGTAAGTGAGAGACAGGGAAGAGGGAGGGTCAGTCGTCCTACTCTTCGAGAAGAGTCCCGGCTGGCATAAGGGAGATAAGGGGGAAGAGAGGAGAGGGAGGGTCATTGCCTGGATGAACACCTTTCACTTAATTTATGCTTTTTACGCAGCGAGAGAGAAGAACCAGTGGCTCCGTTGTGAGATTTCCTGCACGAGCTCATCATGCGGTGCTCATCTTGCGAGTTTTTACTCGTTAACCAAATTAAATGTTATTAAAAATTTTGCTCATCTTGTGAAAATCTCATGGACCGAGGTGCTTGGAATCCAAAGTTCCACTTATGAGGCTGCCCTTGAAGACCACTTGGAAGCTACAACTGGTCCAGAATACACCAGTACATACAATATTGGGTGTTCCTAGGTTTGTCCAAGTTACATCTGTGTTGCATGAACTGCACTGGCTCCCAATTTCCTTCTGGGTGTAATTCAAAGTGGTGGTTATCATCTTTAAAGCCCTACATTGCAGAGAACCAGGTTATTTGCAGGGCTGAGAGTATCTACCTATCCTACCAGATCAGATTTAAAAAAGCAAGTTCCAGGTCCCTTCCTGAAATCTTGCCATCGAGTGGGACCTCAGAAACGTGCCTTTTCTGCGGTTGCCCCCACTTTATGGAATACTCTCCTCCAGTGATTTGGCAGGCCCTCTCCTTTTTAGCTTTTCAGAAGACCATAAAGACCTGGCTTTTTACCCAGGCACTGGGACAGAATGTGGATACCTGGAGCTGTTGTGGGACATCCCCAGCGGATGACTGAGGATTTTGTGGCAAAAGTACAATGCACAAATGCTGATGTGTCCAGAAATTCCTATAGTGAATTCTGATGAACAAGACACTATTTCATAACAAGAAAAACCTGTTTAAAGATAACTGTAGAAATGACAGTGAGTTTTAGAAAGAGACTTACTATTTTATCCCCCCTTACCATACTCAGCAATACAGTATCAGGACTACAGTCCTTCAAGTTTCTAGGCTTTATAATCTCCCAAGACTTAAAATGGGCAACTATCATCAGTACCGCTATTCAGAAGGCACATCAGAGGATGTACTTCCTACATCAGCTCAAAAAGTTCAACCTGCCTCAAGAGCTGCTGATGCAGTTCTACAGAAGAATCATTGAGTCTGTCCTTTGCACATCTATCACTGTCTGGTTCAGTGCAGCAACCACACAGGAGAGGGATGGTCTCCAACATTTAGTCACGATTGCAAAAAATATAATTTCAACTAACCTTTCCTCCATAAAATACTTGTATATTGAGAGGTCAAGAAAAGGGCACAGAAGGTATCTGCAGATCCCTCTCATCCCTGAAACAATTTGTTTGAATCTCTTCCATCTGGTAGGCACTACAGGGCACTGCATACCAAAACTACTAGACACAAGAACAGCTATTTCCCCCATGCCATCATTCAGATGAATACTTGACTCACGTTATATGATCATGCTACAAGATAGATAGAGCAGAAGCAGAGAATTGTAATTAGCCCAGAAGTTCTGTTTAATGTGTATTAATGTTTAATGTGTATTAATTAATGCCTATTGATTTGAAATTTTATAAAGCTTTCTTATATTGACTACACATTTGCAGAATAACATTGTTATGCATAATCTTACTGTTGTTTATTGTTACTACAAGTACACCGAGAACTGCTGTACCGGAGATAAATTCCTTGCATGTCTAACCATGCTTGGCCAATAAAAATATCTTTATCTGTATCTGAAAAAGTATGCATGCTTCCTTATATGAAAGTTTCTAAATAGCTTTTTCTAAGCATATAGCTCTACATGTTTCACCAGCTGACTCAAAAAACATCCCACGAATTATTGTATAGATTTCATTTAGAATGAGGCAAAGACAAGAAAAAAACTGGTTTACTGAATGAGCCACATTAGTTGATAGTCCATTATTTATAAACTAAAATTCTTGGATTCACATGTCAGGTCAAACCCAAATCACATTTTAGACCTCTGTGCATAAAAAGCATATAAAAAGGCTATTCCCCATATCTGTGGGATGGAAATTATGGAAGGGTGAAAAAACACAAAATTGGAGAAATTAAATGCAATCAGAGAAGATAACAATTTCCAAACTTTCAGAACGGCATAAAGGAGATAGATGTATTTTCTCCTGTGAATCAAGTTTACTATATCTCAGATCAAGCCCAACAAAATAACTGTGAAAAAAATAATTAAATGGAGACAGATCTGCTGCAAGAAATTTAGGCTTGGACTGGACAGAGCCAACTTCAACTCACTACTCCAAGCAGGCTGTAAAAACCACAGCTTTCTTTAAGAATGTTTTTTCAGTCTCCCAGCAAGCCAATAATCCTGGCATTTGATGGAAATTCTCCCATTCATATATTAATTAGTATAACTCAGTTGAAGCTCACAAACTGAAGACAAGGAGTTGAAGATTTTGTCTCAAGCTGAGAACTACATAATGCACCATCCACAAACAATTAATTTGGCAGAAAGAGCAAATGAAGAGATGAAAAGAACCAAATATAATACAGACATCTGTGGTGTTGGCCTGAAGCAGATGAAAAGTTAAGACTGCCATCTACTTACCTGACTGGAAGTAAAGCCCATGAACTTCATGAGGCTTTTTTCTCAGTAGATACAGATAGGATTGCACAGCTGTAATAAACCACAGATGCAGCACTTACCTTGTGCCACAAGGTGTGATGCTAATAGACTTGGCACCTGCATGATGACACCATCACACGTCATCATTTATCCTCCATGGCCTATGCACTGAGATGAGGGTCCTTGCTATTCATCAATGGCAAAGAGCTTTGGCAGTCCATATATCTTGGTTTTGCAATAGTTTTCCCAAACCTTCCATCCTCCAGAGAGTACCAAGTTGAAAAACACATCTGGAAGATACCAGGCCAGAGAGAACTATTCTATATTTTTAATTATCCAGGTTCCTCCTGATTTTCCCCTACATTAAGAAAAGTGTAATTCTATAAAATTTCTGATGAACCAAATATTTTTGCATAGGCCAGGCAAGACTGGACTAGGACTTTGAAGTAATTCTTAGAATTTTTATTCCCAGTTTCAAATCAGACAATATTTCCTAGAAAGTAATTGACTACAGAAAAATGAATTTATTATTTAGTCCTGTAATAAAACTTCCTTCCTTCTTTCCAAGGCACACTTTACAAGACTCTGCTCTTTTTCTTTATGTCTACATCTCCAGAGATCACAACTATCAGCTGTTCTAGTAGTACAGCCACCATCTGCTGGATTGTCTTTATTCCTTCCTGCAGATGCTAAATGCTACACTGGATATGCGGAAAGCTTTCAACTATAAGCAAGGAAAACAGATTAGACATAGGGCTGAAATAAAGAGAAAGGGCATTGAACAGGCAGGAGTATCTTTCAAGGTGCATGGTCTGACTTAACAAACATTTATCTTCACACTTCCTTTTGAAGGTTATTTGCAGCAACCCCACCCCACTCCAAAGTCTGGCACATTATTAAATAGTCAGAATGTGAATACAGAGTAACTCAGCAAAATCTGCCAGTGTCATAAGCAATCAGCATTTATAGGGACAAATCAGGAGACCGAAACGCTTAACACAGAACTCTTCTCCCTGGATTCATGGGGCCAGTTTGATACTAAAACAACCGATTCAGCAAGGCATAGCATAATGGCTGACATATGAATTATAAAGGAAATGGGAGGATGCATTTTTTTAAACTGGCAGTCTTGCCCAGACACCATCCCATTTGAAAGCATTGCAAACCAACTATGACACTGATATAGTTCTCTGGCTAAGAACACGATAGGCAGGAATTTATACTACTTTATACTACTCCATCTCAGTGACTCCCACAGGTTTACAGCATCATCTAAAACATCCATGGGAAAAGAAAGCATATCAATACAACCACTATACAGTAGATGTTATCATAAGTAATCCCCATGACCCTTCAACATTTTTACTTTTAACAAATTTTCAAAACCCAATCTTGCTTCCAAAGGTTTGTTATTCAAAAACCCCCAAGACCGTCATAGAAAAATGACATTTTGGATCTTGGCCCTCTCCAGATCCCCAAAATTGAGTAATAATGGTGAATACCTTGCAATTCTGCTTGCTGAAAATATATGCATGCCCCAATAGTTATGCTATGAATCTGGGGTAACATTGTTTAGTTCAATAGTGGAGAATAGGTATGTTATGTAATTGTGCATTTTGTTTGTTTTCCTTATGTGTTTATACTTAACTCTTTCTTTAGAACTCTGATTTTTTACTTATTGGTCACTATGTCAAACTGTCTGTGACATGTCAACCTGTACTTCAGATTTTCTTGATATGAAACCCACCAAAACTATAGAGCTGCAATGACCAGATTTTCCATTTATAATAGATATCCTGGATAAACCTGAGATGTACTAAGTGCACAAATAGGTTGCATTCACACAATATGTTGCTATTGAATTAAGCCGTTTTTTGGCTTTCCACAATACTCTGTACTGAAATAGAGTACCCACCCAACACACTGAAGACAAAAAAAACTAGCTAATGTTAACATTAATCAAGCTGACCAACCAAACATGCATAAGCTGGGACTTTATTTGATATATTATCAAGCACATTATGTCAATAAAGTTATGGTACCTGATCTGGCTCTACAATTTGTGAAGCATGTTACTCCATAAGGAAATGCCAAATTAGCACATGAACACTGGGTATACCTATTAAAAATATTTTTGCTTGTTCTCATATGCATTTGTAAATTAATCTGGCTCACCGTAACATATTCATGCTGAACACGACCCATTCATACTGAACATGTCAGAGTATTTTGTTGATGCTGCTTGAGTATAAAATTCTTCCTGACCTCCAGCTGACAAACCCTTCGTCATAGATACCATACCATTGTTAACTCTGGTTTACTAACATAAGTCAGTGGAAAACTTTGCCCAGGTTTGGACACTTGCCAAGAAGCTGTATTCCAGGACTTTCCTAGTCCCTATGAGCTCCTCCCTGCATCAGCTGACTCAGCTACTTACATCAGAACTTCCCTGGAGAACGTCATCAGTTCATAGCCTTGATGATTTTCCAACAAGAAGGCAATGTGAGCCACATACACATGAGTGAGCAAACCAAAGCACTTGAAAATGCTATTTATTAAATGGCCCAATTGAACTTTGTCTAAATGAGAAAGTAGGGGGAGATAGGACAGCCATGTGGCTGTTCTGTCCTATCCTACTATAATGAAAGCTAAACCTTTGCCTGTCATAACACCTACCACAAAGTGGTCTCTGGGCTGTTATCAGGCTAGGACAGTTTCCGCCACTAGATTTCTCTTGCCTATCAGGAAAGCTAAATTAGGAACGTAATTCAGGCGGCTGCAGGAAGAGGGGAAATGCAGGATATCCGGCCCAGCTGCCAATTTTTCCTTTCCCATGAACCACTAGTGACCTCCCTCACCAAAGGCTCAGACTTCACGCCTGGCATCATAGCTAAACTTCTTTATTTAACTCTTTGGAGGCTACCTGTTAAAACAAGAACCTGTGGGTATGAGGCTTCATTATATGAAATCTACAGCAGTACGCCTCTTGTGCCACACTGCCACAGTATACTGCACTCACCAATTTTGAGCAGCTTACAGTCTTACCATGATACACAGTTTAAAAAACAAAATAATCAAATAAATAAACACTACTAGTAAAATATTTCACGCTGAGGAGCATTCAGACTCATATTCCTACACAGGAAGAATCTCTCTCAATTCATCTCCCTCTCAAAGGTCTGCTGAGATAGTCAAGTTCTGCCGATTAACCACAGAGAAACTACTATTAAAACAGTTCCTGAAGTAGGACAATGCATGCATCAAACCACTTAGTGGATCTCATTTCCAGAATTTTAAAGAGTCTTGGGTTGTTCTGTGTACACATTATTGTTGCGCTTCTGCAGTGCCAAGTTCAAACTTGGCAGCTCAAAGATGTGTGGACTTCAACTCCCAGAATTTCTCTTGGGAGGTGATAGCTTCAGTCTGAAGCTACTGTACATAAATTATATATAACCTTATACCATGTACGCTGAAGTGATCCACAGCTGGTTCATCCAGCAGCCCATTGTTTCATCAGATCATCAGCCAAAGACCATTTTTATCTGAGGTGGAGCCAGAATTAATAATGGAAGTGATTGGCTATATTGAGTTAAATGATGAAGAAGCACTTAAGAGAGTAAACAACACTCTTTCAGCAGCATTACAGTTTTTTGCCCTTCTAGAAAATGTAATCTTGGGACTAACTTGAATGTCTTTCTTATTAGCATGAAATAAGAAACAAAGTTCTAAGACATTCACAGACCATAAAAATTCTGGGATTACTTTTACTAGTCACTGGATAACTGAGCAGCTGCAGAAGTTCTTCAATGCCACAAAGGAGAAATTAGGACTGCATCACAATCCACTGGAATGCTTAGCACCAAGTCACAAGCTACAGGGAGGACGACCTTCTGTAAAGCACGTTGTGCTGAGTGTCCTTCTTGAAGCAGGTGCCATAGCACTTGGGGATCTACTGGGGAAGAAGGAGACAGTTACATTCCATATGCCTCCGTATCATATCTGTATGATCCAGTATGTCTGCTGCAAGGATTTGTCTGCCTCCCTCAACTACATTCTTGGAAGTGGTGAGTTTGGATTTTATTTGGCTTTTTGCCAAAGGATACTTTTAGAAGCTTTCTTGTTATAAATGGAGATCTGATCCATAGAACTGGACAAGTCAATCAAAAGTTCACCAGAAAAAAATGAGTATTCCTTTAACCATGTGACTGGATCAGTTAGTAGGAAAAGGAATTCAAGGGTGACTGTAGATCACATTATTTAAAAATCAGATATCAATAGACTTTATCAAATTGTTCAAATTATAAAGCCATTTTACAATATATTTTGCCAAGTGGATTGTTGAACAAAAGAGCAAGGAATCTTTTGAAATGACAAACCTTGGTATTTTCATAGAAGGTATGCTGATTAATGATATTTTTTACACTTTTCCAAAGTGTTTATGGTGAGGTATAGTGTATACATGCTTTTCCAATATGCAGTTTAACCTCACAATAAAATAAGGCAAATTAGAATGATTTTGCAAGTAACTGAACAAGGCTACCCAATTAATTTCATGGATTAAAAATAGATTGGAAACTGAGCCTTCCTCATCCAGGATAAATGTTACTATTTGTCTATCTTTCAATTTTTTCCCCAGAGAACCCAAGGTGACTAATATGAGGAATTCTGTTATTTCATCACAAACATTCTGTGAAGCAGAGTTCGCAGACATCAGTAAGAATCAACTGAACTTGTCCCTCAGTGAGGATCCTGAAGAAATGGAATGAATTTGAGTCTCTTTGAACTGACTCCATTTACTTTCACTGTTGCAATATTATATCTGGTATGCAGTTTGAGAAGTGAGTTGGCTCCATATAGTATTTCTAGTCCCTCATTTTATAGCCAGATTTTTGAAATAAAAATCAGTGTTCATCACTCTTCAAACCAATGTACAGATCAGCCAAAAGTAAAAATACTGAAACATTACAATGCAATTTGCATATCACAGAAGCCAATTAACCTGACTAACAAGAGTGTGCATATATACCCACTTGTTACTAACCAGAAATAGTGGCTGTCACAGATTCATTATGATTATCTTCAGGTAACTCACAACCTTGGTTGATAGGCAATGCAAGTGCTGGGAGAGGGTGAGGTATGGCAGTGATACATCAATTTTTGTTAACTAATTTGGTTGGCTTAGCATGCAGACAGTAGTTATATTTAAGAATCTACTACTGTAAAAATAAACATGATTGATTGAATACATTTGACAAGCCATGATTATACAGTCAATAGCACCATTGTGCGTGATTCCTTTAATTTAGTCAGACAGAAATTGTATTCCTTATGGACTATATCCTACCAAAAAATCAAATTTATTTCCAAGCACACATGCATTATATTGCAATGTGAAACTCTTGCACATATTTTTGTTGCTCTAAAATATTTGTGCAACTGGGGAGGAATCTTTGAAATAAAATTTGTGTATGCTAAAACTTGCAGTGAAGGCTGAACATGGCAAGATAACAGATAAGTCTGATGCCAGCATTTTTAATAATAATTGGTCAATAATTGTATTGTACAAGATAATTTTATTCTATACAAACATACCTAAAATTATATTTGATTGACATCATATGGAAGAATTTAGAGTCAACTGCAGCTTTTCAACAAACAAAGTCCAGAACTAAAGGTATACACTATCACCATCACCATCTATCATTATTCATCTTGCACATGCCTAGACCAATAACATTACAGCCAATACAAGAATTTAAACCACCCATAAAATATTGAAAGATGGGCATAGCCACAAACTGACAACTAAAACATATCTCAGTTCAAGACCCAGAATTATAATAAATAAATAAATATTAGAAATGACATGGGGAACTGACATGTTTTCACATATGTAAAATATGATAAAATGATAAAAAAACTCACATTTTTTTAGAAAAGAATTCCATCAGTGAAATACATTTTTAATCACCACAATCTGGCCATTACTGCAGGCAGGGCTTGGTTTAGGATATGGCTTTCTTTATACTTTTCTAATGCAAAGTTACATTATTGCAGGAAAGTGCATGGTAAACCAGCTGAAGTTGAATATAGCCATGCCTCACCCTTACAACAACTATGTTTATGAATCAAGGGAGATTCTTGCACAGCATACAGTCTCATCAAGAGCAGCCTATCCATTGCACCACATTTTATCAAGAATCCAGCTTCACTACATGTATTCTTATCTAACTGATCACTGCTTGTAGTGATCAGCTGAGCACCTGCAAATCCTCTACTATTCAGCTGGAATGCAAAAATGGAGGTGAGAATATCATCAGCGTGACATTGTGTTCAAATCCCTAGATAACATTTTCAAGAGATTTCATATGGGCATTAACCAGCAAAGACAAAAGAACTCTACAGCTAAGAAACCATGAGGGAAAGCAGAATTCTTTGGTGGCAATCTTGAAGGGAGTAACCTAATAATTTCAGCAAAAGCCACCAGTTTTCATGAAACTGTTCTACCAAGGCATTCTGTTCAGTGCTATCAAATAACCTAGAAAAATCCAGGAGGATCAAAAAGATAGCATTTCCTTGGTCTCTGTTCCAAAAAAAGTAATCAATAATGGTGACCAAAGCTGTTTGAATGCACTATCTAAAGCTGAAGCCTGATTTCAACAGGCCTAGATAATTATCTAAGTTTTATTTATTTATTCATTCTGCAACCTTATCTGGCCATCTGCCTACCAGAAGGAACTCGGTGTGAAATAAGAGTAAAAGACACAATATATTTTTTAAAAAAAATTGCAAGAAACAAAAACAATGTTCAGGCAACCCACAATAAAACTTGCATCCATCAATCAACATACCACCTGGCCTACCATCTTGTGGGAAAATCAGATTTTTATTGCTTTCCTGAAGATTATCAGGGTTGAGGTTTTCCATATCTGGGAAAGCCTGTTCCATAAGACAGGCATCATGACAGAGAAAATATATTTGTCTTATTACAAGCCATCTCTGAAATAGAATATCGCATATTGAGAAAGTGGATTCATTCATTGCATTAAACCTTCGTGTTGCTTTTGGCTTCATGTGTATGAGAACCCAATATAATTTACAGTTAAGTCCAATATGGAAAGCTTCCTAAACCAGGTATATCAAAATCATTATTAAATATAATTTAACACTATTCCCTATGTACACAGTCAAAGCTGATTTGTTATAATTTAATTCTGGGTGCATAACTTCTATCAACTCAAGGGCCATGCTAAATTTTGCGTGTCCTGTTGAAAGTAACATTTCAAAAGCCAGCAGACCTGGGCCCCTTTGCGAATGGTTTCTGAAAATGTTAATGGATGAAATGGGAGCCTTAAACATCTGCAGAAGCTCCTATTTTGCCCACTAAAGCCTCCCCAAACTTGTAAAAATGCAATAGACAAAAATGCAATTTTTTTCACCCATCCTCTTTGGTGAAGGGGCCTCACATTTTGCATTCCTGTTCTAACTGCAACATCCCTATGCCTCATTATTAAATTATCTTATTTGAATATGACCGTATACTCTCTGCGTTTAAGAGCAATGTTATTCTTGCTGTATATTACCTGCCAACTTCTAAGAAATGTTGGCACTTATGAAGGCAAAGTCATTTAGATCGTCTTTGTTGTAACACTGATTAAAATGTATATTTTAATACTGTAATTTGATCTCTCCAATCTAGAGTATATCATCTGTGATATATACATTAAGTCAGTATAAAAAGGCAGTATCATCCCCATTCTGGATTAAATTCCCATATCGCAGTGATCACAGTATAGTATCATAGTGCTGCATTCAATAGACGTTTCAAGAAGTGCTCATTTAAGGATCCTGTTTTATATCATTTTTGATACAATAGCAATAAATAATACACTACAATAATGATGCTTTAGAGCTGAGTCTATCAAAATGATCTTACACTGCAAAAATTGATCTTACCACATACGAAGCTACCTACAGGAAGATTTTTCTGTGGTTTCTCTTGCTCTTTATTGTTTTTCAGCTGAACTCTAGCAAATAATGTACCAGTCTGCTTCAAAAGCATTTTCCCCATCTCAGCAAATGCAGTCTATAGATTTATTTTATTGTTTATCTCTGCACAGACAATCTATTCACTTTCAGGTTTGTCTGGCATTTTACAAGGCTTGATCCAGTGTGTATTATTCAGACCCAAGTACCATTTCGCTTTATTGATAACTGCTAAAATCACCCCAAACAAGACAGGCATTGATTGTTCCAACATGTGCCTGAAATAGCTGCTATTTTCACCAATACACACCTAATTTTGTCCAGTTTTAAAATTAGTCAGAAAGAATAGAAGCAGAAGCAAAATTCTTAGAAAACTGAACTGAAATCATATTTCCACAACATTTTTCTACTTTAGAGAAATCTACAGCCTGTCACTGATTAATGAACCCAATTATACTACCAATAATTGAACTTGGCCGTGCTAAGTGGTATCAAAAGTTGCCACAACATGGTGTGAAGAGACAATTCAGATGGGAGTAGCTGATCCTGGGGGGTATACCTTGTAGGTTAGGGACTGCCAAATAGATTTAATCTTTATGTTTTATGGTCATTTATGGTTTTCATTTTTTTGGCAACAGGATTCTAAGCAGAGGTGACATACACATAATAAATAAGGGCAAAACCTCATCTGCCTCCTTGGGAAAAAAAACTCCATCCCTGCAAACCCTTTCCAATCCCAAACATCCTCATTTGGAAGGCCCACCGAATTAAATTAAATCAGAGCAGCAGCAATCACAAGCATCAGGTTGTGCTTAAAAAAACCCACATTTCTTACACATTAGCACAAGGACTGGATAAACCAGAACAGGGTTTCAGCAGATTTCCTGAAGAACCAGCACGTGATCCTCTTATCATAAATAGACAAAATAAATATTCCTTACAGCAAACTTTATAAAGAAGCATCCTCTCTAAGTCACCTTTTCTGCCGAAGGGGAGAAGGGGAGGGTGGTTAGCACATGAGAGTGCTCTCTGCCGGCGGAGCGGAGCACAGTTGTTCAGCTTCTTCGGAAAAAAGTACACACGCGTCGGAAGAAGCTGCAGCCGACAGATGCTGCGCCCAGAAACGTGGAAATCAGGGGGGGAAGTACAGGAGAGAGGAGCGCGGAACGCAGCGAAGAGGACACAGTGGGCGTCGGCGTCCTAAGCGAGTGACCGGCCACCTTACGGGGCTACGTGACAGCCGGCGGCGCCAGGCGAGAGGGGCGCGGGGCGCAAACGCTGCCGAGTGGCAGCGGCGGCGGGAGAGAGCCGGGAAGCGGCAGCGCCGACGCCGGGCGAAAGGGCTCGGCACGCTGAACGGGTGCAGCCGGCCAGCTGTGCCGCCGCTCCGCCCGGCCGGACTCGCGGGAGGGGACACGGCGACGACGACGTCGAAACGCAGCATCCCGACTGCCGAAACCCCCTGCCCGGACTCCCTCACGCGCCGCTGCCCCGAGACGCCCGCCCCGTCCCCGTCCCTTCCGCCCCACCTCGCTCAGCCTCCTGCCGGCGCAAGCGTGCGCTCCGTCGACTGCGCGCCTGCGCTGGCTCACCTGCTTCCGAGACGACGCCGATCCAGAGGCAGAGGCAGAGCGCGCCCAGCCTCTTCGTTCGCGGCGCCGGGGCGAAGGCCCGCCGGGGCGGGGAGGCGGCGGCGCGGCGCGGACTCATCTTCAGCCAGCCGGCTGCTGGAAGAAGCGGGCGGTCTCCGCCGCCGCAACGCCGCTCCGTCCGCCCCAAGCAGAGCGGACGGGCTCTCGGTGGAGGGGGACGGCTCGGCCCGCTTCCCTTTCCTTTTCCTCCCCTTTGCCGTCGCTGCCAGCGAGTCCTGCCTGGTGGCTCGGCCAGCTTTGCCGGCGCTGAGAGCTCGGCCGGCGGCTCTGCCCCGGGAAGAAGTCGAGCCGGTGTGAGGAGCAGAAGCGAGGGGGGGTGGAAGGAAAGCGAGCGAGAAGGCGGGACGGGCGCGGGAGGTGTGAATGGACGGCGGCGGGGGGTCTGGTGGGCGAACGGAAGGGTCGAGCGGGGAAGAGGAGAAAGTGTGAGGCCGGGCAGAGGCGGCCACAGATTATGGGGTGGGGCTTGTGGGGAGCGGAGCGGAGCCGAGCGCGGGGCCAGCGCAGTACCTTGAGGGGGGGATGCTTCGAAGGGAGCCGACGAGGGTGCGCTGGACGTCGAGAGAGCGCCCGAGTCGCGTCGGAGGAAGGAGACCCGCGGGTCTTAGCGGGAAGTGCCGGCGGCGTGGGGAGGCGGGAGAGGTGGATCGGGGTCCAGGGGTGCGCGAACGCGACGCGGCCAGAGAAGTCGTAGGGAATGCCGATGAGAGCCCCGCACCAGCCCGGCTCTTGGAAGGGCAACGGGGCTGCTTCCCGAGGCGTCCAGAAAACCTAAAAAAAAAAAAGGCTTCTTTCCTATACAATGAAAAATTACCAAAGATTAAAAGATTAGGGTTTGTTTTCCTGGCTCGGAGATCGTCCCTGCTTGAATTAAAAGCCTCTCTGCATTGCAAAAAGGTTCCAATACAGAGGATCATTAACGACCGTACCATAAAACCATAAAGCTGTGGTTATAAGCTGCCTCCGAGTGCATATTATAAGTGGAAGAGGGAATACAGTTATTAACAAAAATAAAATCCTTTTGGCTCTGTTCATTTATTCTTTGCACAGTATAACACTGCTTCAAGTAATGGGGAGACTGGAGTGGACTGATCTCAAGCTGAATCTCTCTGTTTGAACCTCACTTGATCATTCTCCAGCAAGTCGGAATTGACCATTTAAGCTTCTTGAAGGAAGGAAAGAAAATCCATAGCAATTGTAACATACCACAACTACTTTGCTATGCATTCCTGTATTTGTGGATTTGACCGAGTTGATTTTGAAATCCATAAATTCATGCTGGTATGCATTTCATATTAATAAGCACATTCACATTCATTTCCAACTACAAATATGGATGAGTAGAGTTGTGGGATCATACACGCTCTCCCAACATATTCAAAACTTCAGAACAGGCTACCAAGGATACAAACATGCATTTATGTGAGTGTATGGATGTACATATTGTACAACACATATACTGTAATTTCTCATATACAAACATTTTAAGTCCATGAAAGTCATTGAAAAACCTCCCCATCTGCAAACAGTGACTGGAGGGCCTGACCTGCTATTAGATCCTTAGTTGTTTTGTTTCCTTTTTGTTTCTTATTCAGTGAAGCCCACATTAAAAACTACATAACAAGATTCCCAAAGTGTGCCATGAATTCAGATATTGGTATCTTTTGCTATGCATTTGCTGTTTAAAGGCAGTTTTGCTATGAAATTAGTTATAGGTTCAGTAGCCTTTTGCTCTAGCCCTAATTCATGGAGGTGTTGATAGTGTGCAAAATACTGGATTTATTTGCATTCTTATAGGATGAGTTCCTGTAGATGGTTTGCAGAGGAGACAATTGTTCTAAGTAGCTTTTTAATGGACTCTGCATGACAGGCTATTTTGGATTGTAATTCTATCTGGAGAAAAAAATGCATGTCTGTAAGAGCATGGAAACAAACAATAGTTCTGCCCTGGGGAGCAATGGTTGGCTACCAGCTGTAATGCACGTTTGGGGTGCAAACTTCTTCAAACAGAATGGCTTGTGTGAACAAAACGTGAAAGAAGACACATTTGGAAGTGCATATTATTCTCCATAGCTGACTTTTCACTTTTATATGAAAGCAGAAAATGAGAACAGAGCAGAAACTAAATCGTATTATTGACTTCTATGTGATATTACACCTGGATCTTCCCTTGCATCTTAGAAATATGGCTAAATCCTTTATAATATATTACAGTCCTTAAAGCAGTCTCCTTTCTCTGTTCTTCAGAAAGCGCTCAGATGTTGGAATTGTTCTAAATATAGTACATAGAATACTTTGCATTTTTTTCCATAAAAATTGATTAAGGTTTCAATATCTACTTTCAGATAATATATGTAAACACATAATTTGCTTTGGTGACATTTAGAATTAGTGTTTTTCCAGATGTAAACATATGAGTCTTGTAAGTTATTGGGAGAAATGTGTCAAAGTATAAGAATGCATAGACTAATTTCCAACTTGTGTTTACAGTGGAGATGAGGAATAGATTTAAGAGATTAGATCTGGTAGAGAGAGTGCCTGAAGAACTGTGGATGGAAGTGCATAACACTTTAAAGAGGTAGCTATTAAAACCATCCCAAAGAAAAATAAATGCAAGAAAGCAAAATGGCTGTCTGATGAGGCTTTACAAATAGCTGAGGGAAAAAGGAAAGCAAAAGGTGAGTAAAGGAAAGATATACCTAACTGAATGCAGATTTCCAGAGAATAGCAAAGAGAGGTAAGAAGGTCTTCTTAAATGAACAGTGCAAAGAAATAGAGGAAAACAATAGACTGGGAAAAACTAGAGATCTCATCAAGAAAATTGGAAAACATTGAGGGAACATTTTGTGCAAAAATGGGCATGATAAAGAACAAAAATGATAGGGGCCTAACACAAGCAGAAGAGATTAAGAGGAGGTGGTAAGAATGCACAATGGTGTGGTCGTTGACCTAGAGCTGGACATCCTGGAGTGTGAAGCCAACTGGCCTTATGCATTACTAACAACAAAGCTAGTGGAGGTGATGGTATTCCAGCTGAATTATTTAAAATTCTAAAAGTTGATGCTGTGAAAGTGCTGCACTCCATATGCCAGCAAATTTGGAAAACTCAAAAGTGTCCACAGAATTGGAAAAAGAAGGACAAGGCCAAAGAATAATTACACTCATTTATATGAGTATATATTTATATATACACTTTATATGAGTGTATAATTACACTCATTTCGCACATTAGCAATGGCATGCTGAAAGAACTACAAGCTAAGCTTCAGGAGAATGTGAACCAAGAACCACTAAAAGTATAAGCTGGGTTTTGAAGAGACAGAGGAAGAAGAGATCAAATTGTCAAGATCATGGAGAAAGCAAGGGGGTTCCAGAAAAACCTCTACTTCTGCTTCATTGACTCTGCTAAAGCCTTTGATTGTGTGGATCACAACAAATTTGGCAAATTCTTAAAGAGTTGGGAGTACCAGCCACCCTACCTGTCTCCTGAGAAACCTGCATGTGAATCAAGAAGCAGCAGTTAGAACTGGACATGGAACAATGGATTGGTTCAAAATTGGGAAAGGAATACAACAAGGCTCTATATTGTC